>JAZHYW010002439.1:0-15459 GCA_037355805.1 Ixodes ricinus | reverse complement strand
TTCACAGAGGTAGTCTGTTCTGCCCCCGCACTTGACTGTTTGGTATATGTAAGTTTTGTTTTCGGGTTCCGTTTGTCCATTTGGTGTTCAAACTTTTCATACATAGATGCTTATATACCTTTATCGCCCCTCGTGTAACCTAAATTGTGCCCAGTCTTTGTTCGAATTTCAACTTAGTGATCGCCTCTCTAGCCTCGAAAGATGCCCAGCCCATGTCTCCCTGGACTCCTTCATTCGGTGTATTCCCATGCGCCCCCAGTGCCAGTCTTCCCACGCTCCTCTCCGGGTCTCTAATCTCAACTGGACCTCAGGTTGCATGCATAATACCGCGTTGCCAAAAGACTACCCGGACACCATGACTCCTATTCATATTCTCCTAGCAACTTCATATATATACATATACTGTAATTCTATAGTTTCCTTATCCTTTCAAAATTGCTGCATTCCTTTTTCCTTTCTTTAGCATGCTTTATTCCTGTTTTTAAGTAATATTTCCCACATTAGGAACACATACTCCCTAGGTATTTATTCTTCCCTACAGTGTTACATTAAAACTTCTTGAGTTTTCAGCTTGGGTCCCCCTTCTCATCGTTATAAAACATTATTCCCGACTTGTCGTTACTAAATTTCAGGCCCGGAGAGTCTCCTTCCTCTTCACAGGTCTTAATCAGCTTCTGTAACATATCCCGGCTATCTGCTAACTGTACAATGTCGTCTGCGTGGAACATTCCCGCTATAGCTTGGTTTACTTTTCCGCCTCTCTCCATATATATGAAACATCAATATCTAAATTGCCCTCATCTAATTTCTTTTCCTTTCTACTCAGGTCCATTATAAAAATGGAGGTGATAAGGTTCAACCCTGCCTCAGTCACCGTTTTCTTTCTGCCGGTTCTGTGATTTCTACTTCCCATGTTATAACTACCTCATTATTTGTGTATACCTGTTGTAAAATCCCAATAAAATGTGCATCTAAATCATACTCTCCCAGCTGTACCCAAAATGTATTCTTGACTCACATTGTCGTACACCCTTAATGTATAGAAATGCTATCCGTAACGGTTTTTTACTCATCCGTGCCGTAGGCCTGATGATCAGTGTTGCCATCCCTCTAGAAGATAGTTTCGGTTTTGCCGTAGAAGCACGAAACCAAACTTTGAGCCGTTATTTATATAAAAACTACGCACAATATTGAGGAAAAACTATATTATGCCTTGTAATTCAGGCATAATATAAGAACGTTGAAGGAGGAATCACGAAGCAGGAAGTGTGAACAATTAACTCGCGCAATTATACAAATCTTACCCAAATGGATCCGAGTTACTCCGGCGGATCGTATCACGTGACAGCACAGATTGAAAAACGCTGGACGCGGGTAGGTTTTAGAACGCCAAGGGTACAAAACCCTTACCCTGGAGTAAGATCGAGTAAATTTTTGGAACACGGCCATAAGGTCACTGACTATAGTGAAGGAGGGATGGATGAATGGATACGGCGGAGTCCTTCTAATCGGACCGGCGTCTTGTGCCACCTAGACAAAGAAAATCCAACCTTCACGCCCCTGGCGGTTAAGGTGGGAGGTACATCCCTGCGGTACAACCCGTTCCACCTTGAAAGAACCCTGTGCATTGACTGATTCGGAGAGGTTTCCTAACATATATCAGGGCGCGGCATAACAGGGTGACTTGGAAAAAAAAAAGTAAAAGACTGGCATTATAAAACGTAATTTTAAGTTTCTTATCGTCATCAGAGACATCTTTTCCGTAGTACGAGGAATCTACAGCTCACAAACGTGTGTCCTAACGTAAAAAAAGAAAAGAAAAAACATTTCAAAGACATTTAAGATTGTTTACGTTTAGGAACGCGAAAAGAGGGGAGGGCATTACAATCCCGCGGGTGAAATGTTTTGCTCCGGTGTTACGTATCACGCTTCCCCACTTCGCAGGCGCGGCGCCCCTGCCGGCTTCACTGCTTCCGTGACGAAGCATCTGCGTTGCTGTGCTTTTCTTTGTGTTTTATATCTGAGGCGCGTCCGCTTTGACCTTGAGCGGCGCGTGCTTGATGACATATTATTCTGTGCATCTTTCGGGCACAACGCCGACTCCGCCTTTTCCCGTAATGGGACATATAAGGCTTTCGCCTTAAAGACCGACGACAGGTTCGCGCTTTCCACTTTTCCCTCGCTTCCTCCTCTCCCCCTTTCTACCCTGTCCACCGTTGCCTGTTTCCTCCTCCCCCATGGTGAGGAGGATCTTCTGCTGTTGCAGAATCTCGAAATCTGGTTGTCGGCCGTTTAAGAGAGATTGAGTTTGAGAAGACAAATAACTAAAGAAACTTCAGCGCCTTTTACGAGGATAGTCTTCGTCAAAATCGGTAAAATTGATAAACCTGGAAACTCTGACGAAGGGGCAGAAAGCCGATAATTTTCAAACAGTTTAGCGGTGGTCACACCGCTAAAACATCCTACAACGGAGAATTTGCAGACACTGCCTGTTGTGTGTTTCTTACTTGTAGGACGGTCCTGCCAGATTGGTCATAATAATACCATGTTTTTTTGTATGATGTACGAACAATGTGGCTGCGGCTTGAAAGAAGTTAATCATGCGATCTCAAGCAAATAAAAAAAGAAAACGTTTTGTTACTTACTTCTTTATGAACTAACCGATTTTGGACTAGGACTGCAAGTTAGGCTAGTTGGTTCTGATTCATACTGATGTTTTACGCAAAGAAAATACATGGACAAAAAGTTTAAGTAAGAACGACTTGTCCTTTATTGCCCTTTTTTCACCCTTTTATGTTTTGCGTAAAACTTTAGTACAATCTTGGATGATTATTGCGCAATATTAATTTGTTTTTGCTTTCTTCTAGAATATCAAGATGACTACCGACGTGTACCGAGACGTGGATGGTCTTCACATCAGCCGAATATTCCACGAGTCCTGCGTTCGATCGGCCATGGCCTACAAGCCCCGGCCAGGAGACGTGTTCATCGTGAGCTACCCGAAATGCGGAACCACCTGGATGCAGCACATCGTGTACAGCATCTATACGGGAGGCGTTCCTCCTAAAGACATGACGGAGTTCATGACGAGGACACCTTTCCTCGAACTCTTGGGAGCCGAGGGTGCCGTCAAGATGCCGAGACCGGGGGCCATCAAGACTCACCTTCCGTACCATCTTCAGCCTTATTCCCCCGACGCCAAGTATATTTACGTGACGCGGAACCCTTACGACTGTTGCGTGTCCTTCTACCACCATACCAAGAGCTTCCCTGCTTACCAGTTCGAGACCAAGTCTTTCGACGAGTTCTTCGAGATGTTCGTAACGGGAACGGCGGACTTCGGGGACTACTTCGATCACCAGTTGTCCTGGTACGATCATCGAGACGACGCCAACGTCCTTCTGGTGACCTACGAGGACCTGAAGAAGGACGCTCGGTCCTGGATTTTGAAGGTTGCCGAGTTTTTGGGCGAGGAGTACGCCACCAGGCTGCGGGAAAACGAGGAAGTCTTGAACAGGGTGTTGAAGGTCACGGGCGTCGAGTTCATGAAGGGATTCAACGAGGAGTATAAGAGGTGGACTGAGCAAGCGCAGGAACTGACGAACGAGATCTCCGGACTCAGTGTGACACGAGAGTCGTCCCTGACTGATGATCTGAAGAAACCCATGACAGGGGATTTTGTTCGCAAGGGCATAGTGGGCGACTGGAGAAACCACTTTAGCGAGGACCAGATTAAGAGGATGAAGGAGAGAATCGCGCTGAAGACACGCGGAAGCACGCTCATGGACCTCTGGAAGGACGTCGAGCTGCCGTGAAAGACTCCTCTAGAAACTAAGATGACAACGCGAACAGTGTTTTAAAACTGAATATGGTTCCCTTGTAGAGAAAACTATACGCATGTTCGAATTTGCGTTTCACCAATTTGAGGTTATTTTTTTTCAAACTCCTTTGTGAATATGACGAAGACCAATGAAGCCGCGATTTTTGATTTTTCCTAAAAATGTTAGTTGGACTTGTTGGTCTTTGGGGGATATCTCTTTACAATAAACATACTTTACAATAAACATACATAAACAATCTTTTTACAATAAAGATACAAAAACAATCTATTTACAATTAAACTATACACTTTATTTGATATTTCAACAAATAGCGATTCATAGTCAACGAACCCGTCACCTTGTTTCAAATTGTGTTTCGTATGAATTTGGCTCGGAAATTCACGCAGCTTGTTTAGCATTACATCTAAATTTCATATTCCTCTTTCCGAAACGCCAATGGTATATCTCGAACATCTGTGGAATTTATCAGACTCCCCCTCAGCACCAATCATTGGTCTTTATTTAATCAGCTCCACCAATCACAAGAGTAACTGGAATAATGCGCCATAATAATTGGGGGGGGGGGTTGTGTGGATATTTATACAGTGTGTAGTTGGTCAGCCATTTCAAAGTTACCTACGAGTCTCTCGCTGTAGATGAGCAATTCAGCCAGTGCAGTACAACCGCTAGCCCGGGGTCTTTAACGTGCACCACGCAGTAGTGATACACGACCGCACGCCGGTACGATGCTCATCCAGATCGAAACGGGCAGGTGTAGGGATTGAACCCAGGATCCCTGGGTTCTGCAGCGCGAGCTTTCGCTCCACGTGCTCCGAGCGGGTGTGCGCCATACTTCGTTTCACCTGAAGCCCAGACGCAGCCGATGCTACAAGCGCGCGAGCATGTGACCATGAGCAGTGCTTGCACAGCACTAGCGCGCGTGCTTGGCAGAGACGCTGAAAGCCCGGAGCTCGCGCTTCTAGCATAGGCTGTGTCTGTTTCAACCGCTGGGATTCAACCGCTCGTCACTCAATGGGCAAATTTCGCTACACAAACCTGAGTTTCAGGAATGCACCAGAGTATTCATTCTTTTGAAGGTTACTTATGATAACGTAGTGAAGGTTGTACGGCCCTTGAATTTTTCTTTAGAGCGCTGGAGATTTTTAATAAAATCCAGAAATATGACCGTTTTGACTGTTTTTAGCGCGTTTTGAGGCAATTTTGAAAATACAATTATTTAGAAGACAAACGTGACAAAACGCTTGGCCGTACGTACTAGGTGCCCCTAATCTTAATTTTAAGACCATGATGAGAACGCAAAATAGTGTTGTATTTGCGTATTTGTGTAAATAAAATCACACTGTTAATTTTATTTCCAACTTGTTAAACGAGATGGCGACACTAGTACTAAATGCCTCAAACCGGAGATTTTCTTGCTGTTGCTGTTTTTCGCTCGAGCTCGAACTCGACCGCGATGTCTCGTTGCTCGTGGATCGGTAGCACGTGTAGCGAAAGCTGCCGCTGTAAGCTCGCTGATCGTGGATTCAATACACCGCCTCTGTCCGTTTCAATCTGAATGAGCATCGCTACCGGCTTGCTGTCATGTATCACTATTGCGTAATGCGCGTTAAAGACGTCAGACAAGCAGCGGTATACTGCACTGTCTTTCATCTCCAACGAAGACACCAGATGCCCTCAGAGCTGACTAACTTCCTGCTGTATAGAGATAGAGCCAAACAGAATTACAATTGATGGCTCCGTTAGTCAGCACTGGTCAAGGTTAGTACCACTAAAGTCAAAGCCATTCGCAACTTCCAGCGATGGTGCAATACCGCCCGGTGTGACGATCGCGCCACCTATACTTCGTTTCAGCTTCGGTCCAGACGCAGCCAAAGCTACAAGCGCGAGCTCCGGCTTTCAGCATCCCTGCCAAGCACGCGCGCTCGTGCAGTGCAAGCACTGTTCTGGGCCACATGCTCGCGCTTGTAGCATCGGCTGCGTCTGGACCTAAGCTGAAACGAAGTATAGCTCCTGGATGATCGGCTTCACAATAAGTGCTTGCCAACACTTTCCTGGCTGGAAAAAAAAATAAACTAAGGCTCTAATACCCATGCCACACTGGGCAACTCGAATGCCATTTACAACGAATGACAATCGTGTGATCAAAGATTCGGCTCGCGATCTGTCGCGCGTGGAACGCCCCACGCTCGGAGTGTCGCGCTCTGATTGGCCGATCGTTCAAATGTCATTCGTTGTAAATGGCATTCGAATTGCCCGCGTGGCACGGGTATAATACTGCTCGTATATAGCAACACTAGAATTACTCACGCGTCGCAGACCAGCCTCGTACTGCTAGTTCTACGACCATCATCCAGATGACAGCTATTTTGATATTTATTTTGATAGGCACCAGTGCGCCCCCTATGGGCCGTGAAAGTTGCGAATAGAAACAATAAAACGCCGGGCTATGTTTTTTAATACATCCTGAACGTCAGGCGTCAAGTCAATGCATAACGTCACCGCGACCTGGCTTGTCGTCATCTACGCGACATACACGACATGACGCCTTGACGTCAATGTCGTCATCGACGTTGAAAACGCTCGTTACACGACATCAAGACGGCATTCTGACGTTATATTGCGTTGACAACGACGTCAATGTCAACGTTGGCGAAGACGACTATGACGTCACGCGACTTCATAAAAACGCTTGGTGTCAGGTCGCCGACGTCGTTGTCGACATGACGCAACTCGACGTCATGATGACGTCCCGACAACTTCCGATGACGACGATGTTACAGACGTCAAGACTCATCATGACGGCTCATCGACGTTGATGTTGGCGAAGGCGACGACGTTACACGCCGTCTGGGCTTTATCGTGACGTTGTTGTGATGTTGCGCGTTGACGACGACGTCAGGACGAAGTTAACGTGACGTCGTAGCGACGTTTGACAATGCGTGGGGCGTCGACGTCAACGTTGGCATCGACGACAATGTCGACGTCGTCTTCGACGCGGCGCATCGTCATGACCGCGTTACAACGGCGACTTCACGTTGCGAAGCGGCGTCGTCCTCGACGTGACGCGATGTCATGACGCGGACTTACGACAGCATTTTGGCGTCGCGTAACGTCGCAGTCGACGATGACGTCGTGACGTGGTGTTCTGACGTTGCCTCCGGCGTCAGAATCATAAAATATTATATTATCCCCCCCCTTTTTGGAAATTTGGGTTGTGGTTGTGTTTATACAGCCTAGATCTTGGTCTGCCTCAACGGGAGACGAGTCTCCCAGTTGTAGATGAGAAATTTAGCCAGTGCCGTGCAACCGCGTAGCCTGGGGTGTTTAACGTGCACCACGCTGTAAGTGATACACGACCGCACGCCGGTGCGATGCTCATCAGACCGAAACGGGCAACGGTGGAGATTGAACCCGGGATACTGGGTTCTGCCGCGCAGCTTTCGCTGCACGTGCTCCGAGCTGGTGTGCGCTAACCTTGACCTGTATAGTCACTCGCCTCGATCGCAGCGAAGGTGGCGCTGCGGTCGAGCTAACGGTTCCACCTGATCGCTTTTACATTTTTAGGTGCAACTGAAAGCATGAGCGGAGCGCAAGCTCGCCCACTCAATCGTTTCTAGTTCTCTCTACCCAGAAATCCTGGGCTCATTCCCCCCCCCCTCCCTGCCCGTTTCGATATCCATAAGCGGAGCACCGCGAACTCTCACTCCGGGCGGCCGACCAAGTGGGCGACCGGTGGCGACCGGCTAAACTGACGGAGATTTTTTCTTCTCGCCGCAGCGCCATCTGTCGCAAATCGAGGGTACCCGCAAGCAGACGAGTACACAATCCGGTCACGGCGCTGCAGTAGGCCTCTATGGGCCGTTTCCCCACCTGTCTATCTTACACCCTGACTGTGACTCAGAGTATTAAAGTCCGATCTTCTGTAAGGCAAGGCTGTCCGCTGTCCCCCTTCTCTTTGCCCTTTACTTAGAGCCTTTTTGCTTGAAACTCATTCACAATGAGGCAATTCGTGGTTTCAGACTTCAATCCTGTGAAGTTAAAGTCCTGGCCTATGCGGATGATATCGCTGTTTTTGTGAGGACCAAGCTAGCGTACGGGAAGTAGTCGATGTGGCCTCGGCTTTTTGCAAAAAATCTGGAAGCTTAATTAACTGGAATAAATCAGCAGGGTTCTGGCATGGGGACTGGGCTACTACACCCGAGGTTTTTATGAACGTTCGGTGGACAGCCTTGCCTGCGAAGTATCTCGGCGTGCCTCTCGAGCACTACCGCGACAGTAGGCAGTACTGGAGCGAGGAAACGGAGAGAGTGAGAACGAAGGCGGAGGGTTGGAAAGGGAGGGATCTTTCAATGTTCGCGCGTGCTACCGTATGCAATTTGTTTTTCATAGCGAAAGTGTGGTATGTTTTGCAAGTTCTGTCCATGTCCCGAATCAATGTCCAGAAGCTTCACAGGGTTTTCGCTGTTTTTATATGGAGCTCGACATGGGAGCGATCAACACGTACAAATTTGTTTCGTTCAGTTCGAAGTGGTGGTTTAGGTCTGGCCCACTTGTTTATTCGGCAGATTGTGTCCAGATTCATGTTTCTCCGGGACCAAAAAGATTTATTTTTGCGTACTGTTATTCAGATTAGATTACGGAGTGTGTTGCCCGAGTTTGTAGTCTCGTCAAGTGATGACGTAAGTGGGGGTGTTCAGGGTTATTTGCGCGAGGTGGTGCTCTCTTTTCGGATGTTGAGTGTGCGTTTCTCTTTGGAGTACCTTAGTTCTGTAGCGCGAAAAAGATTATATAAGGATTTAGTGGATGTTTTGCTACCGGTTCCCCTATATCGATCACTTTACTCTAATGTACCTGGCCAGGATGTCCTAAAAAGGGTAAAAAGAATGCCGGTAAAGCCGTGTGTTAAGACCTTTTTCTTCAGACTGCACTGCGGCGCCCTGCCCGTCAAGGCGTGGTTAGAAGAGAAGGGGTTTTTGTTCCGTGGTCTATCAACTGTATTCTGTGTAAGAGGCCAGAAACTGTGGAGCACGTATTCCTAGAGTGCTGGGATGCGGTGTTTCACTGGGACATCCTCCAGCGCACTCTTAAGAAACAGTTTCCCTTAACCGCGCAAGGCATTCGTTTTTTGTCAATCGAGAAGGATGCAGGAATCCCCTATGATATGTTTATGGTTCTCAGTCTTCACAGCATTTGGAAAACTAGGATGGCTGTGCGCCACGCGGACGTGACCGTCCGTGACGTTAGGGAGAATTTCATAGAAAGTGTTGCATGTATACGTGATGTGTATCAAGCACAACCGGAGCCCCCGGAATGGATGTCGGTGTTGAATGAATTAGTGTCGATGAAGAGATTTTAATGCAATCACGTCTGCCAATATCTAGCCGGCGTGTTTTAGCCTTTGTCGTTTGTGTGTGAATGTCCAAGCAGGCAATAAAGAAAAAAAACTCCTCGTTAGTATACTGGCCAGTATCCCCGCCTGTCACGCGGGAGACCGGGGTTCGATTCCCCGACTGGGAGTCATCTTTTTACGCCTTAGTCCTTTACCTTCATTTTTTTTCTTTTTCTATATTACCGTGGAACGTTCATTCAGAAGCTCGAGTTTGAGTCCCGCTTTTCCCGTTCCTCCTCGTTAGTATACTGGCCAGTATCCCCGCCTGTCACGCGGGAGACCGGGGTTCGATTCCCCGACGGGGAGTCATCTTTTTACGCCTGCAGCCCCTTTATTTTTATTTTTTTCCTTTTTTCATTACTGTGGAACGTTCATTCAGCAGCTCGAGTTTGAGTCCCGCTCTTCCCGTTCCTCCTCGTTAGTATAGTGGCCAGTATCCCCGCCTGTCACGCGGGAGACCGGGGTTCGATTCCCCGACGGGGAGTCATCATTTACGCCTGCAGCCCCTTTATTTTTATTTTTTTTCCCTTTTTTCATTACTGTGGAACGTTCATTCAGCAGCTCGAGTTTGAGTCCCGCTTTTCCCGTTCCTCCTCGTTAGTATAGTGGTCAGTATCCCCGCCTGTCACGCGGGAGACCGGGGTTCGATTCCCCGACGGGGAGTCATCTTTTTACGCCTGCAGCCCCTTTATTTTTATTTTTTTTCTCTTTTTTTTATTACTGTGGAACGTTCATTCAGCAGCTCGAGTTTGAGTCCCGCTCTTCCCGTTCCTCCTCGTTAGTATAGTGGCCAGTATCCCCGCCTGTCACGCGGGAGACCGGGTTCGATTCCCCGACGGGGAGTCATCTTTTTACGCCTGCAGCTCTTTATTTTTACTTTTTTTCCTTTTTTTCATTACTGTGGAACGTTCATTCAGCAGCTCGAGTTTGAGTCCCGCTCTTCCCGTTCCTCCTCGTTAGTATAGTGGTCAGTATCCCCGCCTGTCACGCGGGAGACCGGGGTTCGATTCCCCGACGGGGAGTCATCTTTTTACGCCTGCAGCTCTTTTATTTTTCTTTTTTTTTCCTTTTTTTACTACTGTGGAACGTTCATTCAGCAGCTCGAGTTTGAGTCCCGCTTTTCCCGTTCCTCCTCGTTAGTATAGTGGTCAGTATCCCCGCCTGTCACGCGGGAGACCGGGGTTCGATTCCCCGACGGGGAGTCATCTTTTTACGCCTGCAGCCTCTTTATTTTTATTTTTTTTTCCTTTTTTTCATTACTGTGGAACGTTCATTCAGCAGCTCGAGTTTGAGTCCCGCTCTTCCCGTTCCTCCTCGTTAGTATAGTGGTCAGTATCCCCGCCTGTCACGCGGGAGACCGGGTTCGATTCCCCGACGAGGAGTCATCATTTTACGCCTGCAGCTCCTTTTTTTCTTCTTTTTTTCCTTTTTTCACTACTGTGGAACGTTCATTCAGCAGCTCGAGTTTGAGTCCCGCTTTTCCCGTTCCTCCTCGTTAGTATAGTGGTCAGTATCCCCGCCTGTCACGCAGGAGACCGAGTTCGATTCCCCGACGGGGAGTCATCTTTTTTACGCCTGCAGCCCTTTTTTTTTTCTTTTTTTCCTTTTTTATTACTGTGGAACGTTCATTCAGCAGCTCGAGTTTGAGTCCCGCTCTTCCCGTTCCTCCTCGTTAGTATAGTGGTCAGTATCCCCGCCTGTCACGCGGGAGACCGGGGTTCGATTCCCCGACGGGGAGTCATCTTTTACGCCTGCAGCCCTCTTTATTTTCTTTTTTTTCCTTTTTTTTATTACTGTGGAACGTTCATTCAGCAGCTCGAGTTTGAGTCCCGCTCTTCCCGTTCCTCCTCGTTAGTATAGTGGTCAGTATCCCCGCCTGTCACGCGGGAGACCGGGGTTCGATTCCCCGACGGGGAGTCATCTTTACGCCCTGCAGCCTCTTTATTTTTACTTTTTTTTCCTTTTTTCATTACTGTGGAACGTTCATTCAGCAGCTCGAGTTTGAGTCCCGCTCTTCCCGTTCCTCCTCGTTAGTATACTGGCCAGTATCCCCGCCTGTCACGCGGGAGACCGGGGTTCGACCCCGACGGGGAGCTACATCACTTACGCCTGCAGCCCTTGCGTATTTTTTTTTTCCTATTACTTCTGTGGACCGTTCTATTCAGAAGCTCCGAGTCGGAGTCCCAGCTACCGATCGCCGTACCGCCCTTACCGTTAGTATACTGGCTGCATCCCGCCTGTCACGCGGGAGACCGTCTGATTCCGTTACGACAGGGGTGTCTGCATGCAGCCCCTTTGTTTTTGCGCACCTTTTTTATTTTGCATGGAACGTTCGTGCAAACTCCCAGTTTGGTACTCTCCCGTTGCCTGTATAGTGCCGACAACCGGGCTGCCGAGCACGCGTCGGACGTTCATATCGCGAGCTCCGTCGGACGGTTTCCAGCGGCCCAGTCCGGCCGCGGTACAGCCGAGTGCCGACGCTGCATCACGGGAGTGGCCGAAATCATTTTGCCGTCGCCGCCATCAGGACCATCTGTTTACACACGGTATTTTTGCATGCCGACGTCGGTTCGGCCCTGTCGTCTTCGGCGCACTTCGGGACGCCCTTTGCACGTTGTGACACTACTCCCCGAGTGCTCGCCGTGGGGGCGTAATGCAGCACAACCACGTGCCGTGGGCTGTTACCAAGGAGCGCCGAGGGGAAGAGAAGCTACTGGCCAGTCGCAGCAGACTGCAAAGTCAAGGACTGCCGCTGCGTCGTGGTGGACCCAGTAACCGGTACGCCTGGCCTGCGTTCGGCTGCTGCATTCACGTCCCTTGGACGAGGGCACGGCGGCCCTGGCGCCTTTCGGGCACGCAGACCAGGAATCACCAGTGAGACAAAGTGGCGCGTCCCAGGATTGCCCGGACATGGGGTCGACAACGCGGTCGGCGTCCCTCAAGCTGGGGCCCGAGCGTGACGTCGGACGACCTCCTCCATCAGCTGCGTATCGCCGGAGACCTAGTGCCTTAGTAGTGGTGCCCGGGCGAGGCTGCTCTGCCCGGTGCAGAGGCAGAATTCACATTCGGAGAGAGAGCCGAAGTACCGCGTGGCCTGCCAGCCGCTTTGGCCACGACGAGAGCCGGTGCGTCCGAGCGCGTACGCGAACGCTCGCAGGACCCGCGGGGAGCCACGAGGCTTGAGCCACCTGGACGGCCGATGCCGAGGATGCACGCACATCGAACTCTCCCGACGCAGGCGATCCCAAGGACGGACGACCACCGGCAGCTTCGAAGGTGAGGAGGACGCCAGGCACGGCCGACGCTGGCACCTGGGCCGCGGACGCCATACGGGGCAAGCTAGGCGGCCGAGGGTCCCTGCGCTACAGAACGTTGCCCGCGAAGCATGGTCGACGTCGTTAGAGGGCTCAGCCATCGACGAGGCCCTATGGTCAGACGCAGAAGGCCTCGCTTAGAAGTGGCTCCACTAACAAGAGAACTCAATGAGGACGCCAGCACGCACCCCAGCGCGTCAAGGCACGAAGCAGCCGCCCAATGCAGCGCCCTCAGGAGGCCACGGTCACGCGCCGAAGGTCCCTGGCGACGATGTGGCGTGCTATTGCCCCGTCCGTGACCGACCATAGCCCCGACAGGAGGCTCACCAGGGTATCGTGGCGGCCGTGTCAGACGCCTGAGCCTCGTCGAGACGCAATGCACGGTCTGAGCCTGAAGGTAAGCGCCATGCGTGATTCTCCGCCTGGATGGCTCTTAAGATTAGAAGCGCCGCTTACGCGTTGCCGCGATAAACGTCCGCGGGATGGCGCTCGGCCATGGCCGCCATCGCCGACTGTCTGCTGAACAGCGAGCCATATGTGTAGTCACGTCCAAGAAAACGAAAGTAGTAAAGCCAGGAAGCAGACTGACCGCATGGCAGCCTTTCTCGATCTCGTTTTATGTATGCGCTGCACGAATCAGTTGGTTTGTCGGGGAGTTGCTGTTTATTCATCTGGCGCCGAGTGGCATCCACAGAGAGCGGCTGTGGTTTCGTTGCGCTACCGGTCGATTTGTGTACTGTGATTTTCTCTTTCGAGCTATTGAGTGGTGTAATTTGCGTTTATGCGCCAACCGTACAGTGAGCGAAAACTTTTTTAGTTATGCGCCTTTGAAAGTGAAAGAATGATTATTCTTTAGGGGATTTAATGAAAATGCTTTATGACAAAATCAGTTCCCTGTTCAGCGACCGGAGTGCCGTTTATTATGATATCAGCTGGCGGAAAACGAATTGAAGATGTCGCGCGGCTTGCTTCAGGGAAGGTTCAGTTTTACATTTTTCAGGGTTTCAGCCATGCCCACTCGATAGAGCTTACATTTCGCTGGATCTGCCCAGTTATGTGACCATGTCGTTCAGTTCGTCTCGTTCAGTGACCCGTCATACAGGTTCAGCCTTAAGCAGTCATAAAAGGTAACGTCACCGCAGGTACTAACGGGAGTCTTGTTCTGATGAGGTTTTAAAACTATTATGTCAGGTTTATTTGAAAAGTTAAAAGAAAATGATCAATGTGAAATTAAAACTGTTTAGCAGAGGTAAAAATGTTACCAGCAGTATTACCCAACTACCAGAGGCAGAGGAAGGAGAACGAGCCCGTGGCGTGGGTCTGAAACATCCTTTTAGCGGTCGCCTGTTGTTCTGCATGTTGCCGGAAATATCAAGAGCCAGTTGGAAGTTATTGACGCACCGCTATAGGCCGAGGCAAGGAGCAGAAAAACTCTGAAAGGTGAGGCCGACAAAGCGCGCGCTAAGTGACGAACAGAGGCCGCGCGGCAGAACGGAGATAAAGAAATCAGCTACGGCCACTGGTAACGCGTGATAAGAGAACAAATTCAACGGGCGTCATCAGCAGTTACTTGGGCACTGCGCAACTTTGTACGCTTTGACAGCGAGTTTTGCCGCTAATGCCCAAGCTAGAGGAGGATGTCTGCATCAGCTTGAAGCGCTGATTAGTTCAGGCAGAGCGGCAGGCGACGAGTTGTCGGTAGACACCTGTCCCAGTCTGAGTTTACAAATAAGAATGGGAACGCAATGCCCTTGTACAAGAATGAATGCGACTAAATATTAAGCGCTACCATTTCAGAAATACACAGGTTCAAAAGCGATAGACTTGTAAACTTTTATCCGTAGCTTCCAGCAACTGCAGTAGTTGGGACTGCGTAAATCTACAATTAGCGTCCTGGGTCAGATTGCAGTCAGTGATTAATGTTTGTAAAGGCATCAGACGTGTGTATGCGCGCCCACAGCAACATATTACGTCGCGGCATTTTAGAATAGACGCGCTTCCAGTCGTGAGTTGCAATGCTGCAGCTCGACCTGGAGAGCGTCTGATCATGCCTGCACGTTCTTTCAATATCTTCAACATAAATAATGTAAGAAAGTTATTCCAGATGGTCTCAAAATGGCTTACAAACCGTACTACGCTTAATTGTTAATAAGAATAAAGTTAGTGAGAGCGTCGACGTCCTGCGAGGGCAAGGTTGCCCACTCGTCGCCCTTGTTTTTGCTATTTATTTAGAGCCTTTGTTTGCGATACCCCATTCAAGACTAATGGTTTTAGAATCCAGTCAAGGAGAGGAAAGTTCTGGCGTCATAACGACGCTGCTGCTTGTGCTGATCGAGATAGCGCAGGTCACGTACTTTCTTCTGCGAAAATCAATCAAATCAGCAGCGCAGTTTTCATATTGTAACTACGCACGCCTAGTGTTTTTTAAACATTCAGTGGACGGCCTTGCCAGGTGGGTATTTTGGTGTGCCGCCATTACCGGTATACCTTTCGCATGTCTGAGAGATGCAGCGCCCGACAAAAGCGGAAGCTTTGAAGTACGTGAACTCTATGTTTCATAATCGGCCAGTAACATTTTACAGCGCAGCGCCGGGTTGTCGCGTCTTTGACGCGCAAAAGATACATAGAGTATTTGCAGTTTTGTTTAGGGGATCAATTTGTTGCCCTGAACGGAACGGTCTAAATGCGAGAAAGCAAAGGCATCATCACCGTTATCCGCGCGTCGTTCAGCCATGCCGTAGATCAAATGAGGTTTTTGCACAGCGTTCCGCGATTGCGGAAGATGGCCAGAGTTTGCAATGCCGAGCCACCGAAGCGAGGTGTCCGTGGTTACATGCGCAGTCGCCTTTTGTATAAAGCTTTCTGCAATACTGGCACAGCATGCGTGGTGCTGTATAAAGATTTAGTTGATGTT
>JAZHYW010002438.1:0-70269 GCA_037355805.1 Ixodes ricinus | reverse complement strand
CGGTGTCGTCTGCTAAGGATCTAGCGGCATGTTGTGAATTTTTCCCAAGCGCTTCAAAATCATTTTTAGTTTTTTGCAATGTCCGACTTGAAGGACCTTACACATTCACAAAACGGTTTCCTTTAAAGACTTTTCCTACGAGCGAACAGAAAAAAGTCACACGGGGCGAGCGAGGTCCTGAGAATACGGGAGGTGGAGAAGCAGTGTCATGGCCATTTTGCTAAAAAAATTGTTGCACTGACAGGGCAGTGTGTGCTGGGGCATTGTTGTAATGGGACTATCATTCCCCCTTTCCCTCACATCGGGGTATTTCTGCCTTCCCGAGTTTCGCAAGTGTCGCAAAATTCCCAGGTAAAACACCTGATTAACAGATTCACCAACAGGAACAAACTCGGAGTGAACAATGCCCAAATGTTTCGATGTTTTCATCAGTTAAGGACGTTGAGGGCCGCGCAGAACGAGGTTGGTTGTCGCTCAATAATTCACTGGCCTTAAAGCGAGAAAAGCACTCATAGACATGAGATTTCTTATTAGCATCTTCTTTGCAAGCTCTCTGAGACATTACAAGTTTCCGGCAGTTTTTCCTAAAACAAAATTTCACGGCAGCATGCTGTTCCTTGATATCAGACGTTGCAAAAAAAATCAAAAAACGATTTTGAAGCGCTTGGAAAAAAACATTTATAGAAGACAATGCCAGTCGGCAAACTAACTCGGAAGGGGTGCTGCTAAGCGCTGGTAGCTGATGAAGCTGGTACTACAAACGGCCCGCCTTTCAGAAATTCATTCCGGTTACTTTTGCATCCACCCTGGTATGATTGACTGTGCCAAAAGCTTTCGATATATGCAATGTTTAAAAAAAAGATGGCAACCAGTCAAATAGGCTCAATAGACCTCATGCAAAATGGCTTGGTGATCTGACAACACTGAGAGCGTCGCCATTTTAATGTTGGCAAGCGTCGTCGGTACCAAAGCACAGTGGAGGCATCGGAGAGAGCCGTACGGGCAGCGTGCGATAGCACAGCAGCTGTGTTTTCCGCCTTCTGACCATGAAATGTGGACGAACAGTTTAAACAACCTACCGCGACTGTCTGATGGAACTCTAGGAGGCCTCTGCATGCTGGCAACAACCTCGTCGAAGCACTGCAGCAAGTCCTACGCCTTCACTGTGGAAGCTTACACACTGCAGGTTGTCGCCAGCGTGTGCATAGGCCTCCGAAAGTTTCGTCAGACAGTTGCAGTAAGTTGTTTAAACTGTTTGTCCACGTTCTATGGTCTGAAGGCGAAAAACACAGCTGCTGCGCCATCGCACACTGCCTGTACGGTTGTTTCCAATGCATCCACCGTGCTTCAGTACCAACAAAGCTTGCTAACATTAAAATACCGACCTTCTCAGTGTTGTCAGACTAACAAGCAATTTCGCATCAGGTTTATTGAGATGAGGCAATTTTCTCTGTAACATCAAGCAACATCGGCCAGAGTGTGTGCCCGAACAATGGCGGACTTCGATAATTGGTGCTGCAGCTACCACACTCCGTTCACCTCTAAGCTGAGACTGCGATGGAACCTACGTCCTCGTTAGACCAGTTATACTGTATGTCTCTGTTTCACCACGTCATCACGCTCCCGCCCATGTCCATACCCCCGCTCAAAGAGCGGGGTCAGAGATAAGAGCAGTGATGTGATTGGTTGTAGTCATTTTGGAGCAGCTCTTGGAGCAGCCAAAGGTTCATTTTGTAGAAGCAAAAAAAGCTTTTGAAGCATAACCGCACACTTCATTTTCATTTATGTCACTGCAAATGTGAGGAGGAGAGACGGCAAATATTAGGAGGAGAACAAACACTAGCTGTTTAGTTGCATGGTGAAGTACCAGACACAGTAACAAGACAGCTGATGAAGGACTGCGCAAACTGCCGTGAATGATTATTTTAGGTACGTAATCCCACTGAACAAATATTAAAATACAATCATTTTGAGTACCTAGATTTATGTGTCCTTCAAGTTCTAGGGGGAAGGGTTGTAACGAAAGTGCAATTCTTAAATCGGACAAAAAACAAAGCACAAAAAATAAACCTACAAAAGAGTCCATATATACCCCCTTGCACCACGTCTCGCTCTGGAGGAGTACCTTTCCCCTTAGCACGCAGGTGTGCTGCGGTGAAAAAAGACACGCAACATCGCAACGCCTAGTTCGCAATTGTTGCTTCACTGCAGTACACCAGTGTGCGGTGAGAAGCGCGATCAACAAAGCTAACTAACCCACCAGAAAAGATCACGAGACTTATTGCGAAACTTCCGAGCACTGTCAGTGCTTGGTGCGAAATCAAATCTAATAGTATGTTATTTGAGGCGATTATCGAAAGTCCTGAAAACCTGCACTAGCCTACCCTAAGGATCTGGTCCAGTAGCAAGGCCAGCAGCTGTTATATTTTGCACAAATGGCACAGCAATCACAGCACTGGGTGATAACAGGGAGGTGGCTGATTGGTCCGGCAGGCACTGTAGTCTCATCTTAAGGGTGAACAGAGTATAGATGGTGCACACTTTTGAAAAGGGTCTATTCAAGGGTAGCTGACAGGCTGTCGGTGGCTGCAATACAAATAGCAGAAGCGCGCACTGCAATGTTCACTCGTCTCCTATCATTTTTATATAGCCTTTGTTCTTGCCATGGGCTACACTGGATCCCACCGCTGCCGGCATGTCGTGGTCGAGACAGGTTAACGACGACAACTGGTTTACTGCATACAATACGTGGTCTTGTGGGCTGTCGGGCTAGTGGCATCGATTACATGATGGGCCTTGTCTGCTAACCCTCTTTGCGTCTTTTTACTGGTGCTTGCAGCATGAGGTGCTCGTCCGTGGGCTCCGGTGTTGCAAACAGCAGTTCTGAATCACCATAAAAAGAAAAGAAAAAAAGAAGAAACAGGGTGACAAACCTGTAACAATGTAGCAAACAGAGATGTTTTACGCTGGCTTCATACGAAAAATCTTTTTGAACGTTTAGACATTGCAAGGCAAACACAATTTTGGAAGTTTCACGGTCTAAACCAACAAGCACAACAAAGGATTGAAGATCCATTCCGCTGCTTGGCCATGATCTGAAGAGCAGCTGAAATCTCGTTACATCTTGAAATCGCAATAGCTCCAATTCCAGTCTCTCGAATTCACGAGCAGCAATGCTGAAATAACAACATGCTATTTTTTGTATGATCACCACCAAAAATACAATTATTCATGCTATATAGACCCAAACTTTTGGAGTCCTAACATGCAACAATGCCTATGCCTTACGTTGATGCACCTGGAACCATACATTACAAAACCAGAAAAATAAAACAATCAAATTTTGTTGTCAATTAACCTTCTGAACCTGCAGTGATTATGAAATTACACTACAAGCATATACAGATTAATTAAAAAAGTATGTTTAATATCTATCTTGAATGAACTGCTATATTTTATTGTAAATATCCCATTCTTGCAAGCACATCAAACGCAATGATTGAAATGTGACATCTTGGGACATTTGGGATGTGAGTCACCTCACCATGGCCATTGCTAGCCTGGCTGCAAGCATACCAGTTGACAGTGTCACCAAATACTCTACCAGGAAAAATACATTTGTCTCTATTCATTTATGCCAGCGCACCCACAGTGCCAAATGTTGTTCTCCTAGTGGTGTAGACACCACGCATCTGAAAGAATGCATGAGGATCACACCGTCCATGCTGTACAGTAGTCATGCCGCACCAAGAAAGGGGACTGCCGTGGGCACACCGAGATACCGGGTTTGCCTAGACAGTAGAGACAGCTGTCTCAACTTGTGCTCCAGCTGTCCGCAACCATAGATGGCAACAGTAATCTATTGTTGCCATCAATCGTCCCAATAAACAGATCTCACTAAGCGTTCCACGCATGTGTGACGCCGCCATAACTTTAGTTCACACGAGGCAGTGCATGAGACGGCTCGTGTCATCTCGTCACGCGCAAAGCTCCAGCGGGGTTTTCTCACATGCAAAAAGACTGAAGTTCCTTTGGTGCATTGCGGCAGCGGCGGCTTAACGAAATTGGCTGGTGAGATAGGTCTATTCAAAGAGAAAGACCCTGAGGCTGCAGCGCATCCAGCCGTTCTAACCACGCAAACCCTATTCGTGCCAAGGCCATTGGATTTTTATGGAGTGAGATATTTTCATAGTAAAGCATTTGGTGTTATCATGTCACACCCTAGTGGTTGTCAATACCCATGGGCTATATAATTCTTCTTCCCTTTCAAAGAATTCTGTTACATCTGAAAGATAAAAGGTTGAAAACAGGGATGGAGAAGAAAATCACAAGAAAGGAGAGGTGAAGCAAAGTGACTGACCGGATCGTCCTGGGCGAGTCAACGCAGGACATCTGTGTGTGAGGAGTGTAGGCTAAGGTGGTGCGTTGCCCAACCTGGGGGGCCCTTGAAGGAAACCTAGCCCGGGCTTCGCTCAACTGCCAGGACCCCAGTTTCATCAGACAAGGGGACACCTAGCACAGCCAGGCATGCAGGGGGTCTGAACCCATGCTGGGCTGGGGGCTCATGGTGATGCCACTCACAAACACCCACAAGCACACAAGTCTCCTGTGGCGACGCAACCCTGTAAAAAGGTATTCAGTACATGAAGTAGATACTGATCGAGCCAAGTGAGACACACACTTCAACTGAGACAAAAAGAAGGCACAGCTCAGACATATGATGAATGCCCAAGTGCGGTTGTCTGTCACGTCCAATGTATTTTACATGCTCCAAGTGAACTAATAGTGATCATAGATGAACTCACAGCTAAAAAGTAAAATGTGCCCAAAATACTGAAAGCTGAGCTAAAGTATGCACAGCTTTCTTAACCGAAATACCTAATAATGTTTTTGTTTCACTTGTCTTTCTCATTAAGTGACACCTCGTTTTCAGCTACAAATGGAATGTGCTCATGTGAAACCTATAACTTCATGCTAAATCTGGGTCATTCCTCCTTCTGCAGTGTGCTGGCTTGCTCAAAATGAAATCAGGTGGTCTTATCTCGGTCTCAAGAAAAAGAATTGTCAAGGCTAGTGCAGCCTTAGCAAAGCTTTTTCTTGAGGCTTCCTTAGATAGACCGACAGAGTTACTTTCGAACAAACGAGCCAAAAAATAGATTATGGACAACAGAATCAAGATTAGACATTCCACTGAAACGAATAGCCAAGTGAAATCACCACCTAGCTGAATGCTCAGGCGATCGTAACCTGCCAACTCGATAGCCTCCACCAAACACTCTTTTCATTGCATCAGCTGGCAAAGTAAACGTGAAACACATGCACGATAAAGACAGGCATTATACGATGGTTCCCACATCAAGTGTAGCTGGCGTCCTACGACACTGTGACATGCCACGTCCCGATGTCGCATTGTGGTGAGCTGGCCAACGCAAGCAGAAATCGCAACCGCATATTTTGGTCATTCCACAGCAGTGTCAGCTCTATGCAGTTTCAATGTTCTCATGTTCTGCGAAGTTCCTGCAAGCACCATGAGTGACAAGGAAGATGTTGTGATATCACCATCTATACTACAAACAAACAGAGCATTGCTACAACGACAATGATGCCGAGAAGCGGTGCTAAAATGCTGAAAGGTTTATTTATTTATTTATTCAAGTTCCCTTAAAGGCCCTCGTTGAGGGCATTACGTAAGGGGGGTACAAAACACGAAAGTATAAAACAGTAACAACGACATATGCGAATACATGGGGTGTTGCAAAAACAAAGTGGCATCACCACGAGCAATGGCAAATACACAAATTAGTCTGGGTACATGGGGAGCAGTAGGGGATGAAAACATTGATACATTGCAATCAGTAAAGGACAAGACAAACAAATAGAACGACACAGTGGGGATTAACAGAAATGAGAGCAAAGAGCGTGGCGAAGTGCGGCGGGGTCCGTCTGGGTTACAATAAGTGAGGGGAGGTCGTTCCAGTCTACAATAGTACGAGGGAAGAAGGAAGAGTTAAAATAGGTTGTGCTGCCTGAGATGCGGAAAACGTGACTCGGGTGATTTAGCCGCGATGAAGATCGCCTGGGGGGTAGGAGGAGAGAGTCTCGGAGCGCAGGGAGGCAGTAGTAAATTTTGTGAAAGAGACAGAGTCGCGCTATCTTACGGCGGATGTTTAGTAAAGGAAGGTTCAGTTCGCTCTTTAGGGCGGATACACTAACTGACCAATCATGTTTTTTCAAAATAAACCTGGCAGCGCGGTTCTGGACTGCCTCGAGGTGATTTAATAAGTATATTTGGTGAGGGCTCCAAATGGCCGCAGCATATTCCAATTTGGGTCGAATGTATGTCTCATAAGCCAATTTTCGCACGAATGGGGGAGCCGATTTCAGGTTTCGTCTTATATAACCGAGGCAGCGAGACGCCTCAGCGCATATAGCTCGATGTGAGCGTTCCAGGTGAGATCGTCAGTTAGAGTCACACCGAGGTATTTATAGGACATGCTACTAAGTCCAACTAAGTTCGACTAAGTTATTTTCTAATTTGTACGAGAACTGAGATCCTTGTCGTTTTCATGAAAACTGGACTAACTTGCATTTCGATTTGTTTAGTGTCATTAACCACCTGGTGCACCATGCCTGGATTTCGTCCAGGTCTCTTTGAAGTAGAAGATGGTCTTCAAAAGAAACTGTCCTTCGATATAGGACGCAGTCGTCAGCGAAAAGGCGGATGTTAGAGGAAATTTCGCCTGGAATGTCAATAATAAAGATCAGAAAAAGTAGGGGACCAAGAACCGAGCCCTGGGGAACTCCCGAGGTAACCTCAACGCGGGAGGATGAGGAACTATTAATTGTGGTGAATTGAGTGCGAGAGGAGAAGAAATCCCGGATCCAGGAGAAGATGAGAGGATCAATTCCATGACATGAAAGTTTGGCAAGTGGGCAACGCGGTCGAAAGCCTTCGAAAAGTCCAAAAATAGGGCATCAGTTTGGTGGTTCGATTCAAAATTGGTGTATAACTTGTGGGTGAATTCTACGAGCTGCGTCTCACAAGACAGTCCCTTACCAAACCGTGTTGCTTGTTGTAAAAGAGGTTATTACCCTCAAGATGAGATACAACGTTTGAGTAGATAATATGCTCTAGAAGTTTGGAGGCTACGCAGGTTAGAGAAATAGGGCAGTAATTCAAAGCCGAAGAACGATCCCCATTTTTAAAGACCGGAACGACCTTACCCAGTTTCCAGTCGGATGGGAGGCATCCCTGCGATAAGGACTGTGAGAATATTTAGTATAGAAATTCGCTGGACACTGCTTTGGTATAGTGAAAAATTTTGGGGGTGATGTCGTCAGGTCCTCCAGAGGATGTCAATTTCAAGTTGTCAAGGAGTTTCGCTATTCCAGCACATGAGATGTCAATAGGTTCCATAAGCTCGTACGGTAGTGCTGGGAATATAGGGACGTCGGCGTCTTCTAATGTAAACACAGACGAAAAATAGTCGTTTAATACTGTGGCACAGTCCGTTTCAGATATTGGGGTACCGCCCTCATCGGTTAGCTGGATAGAGGAGGAGCGATAGTTAGGGGATATAATCTTCCAGAATTTTTTAGGGTTGTTACGCAGGATACTAAAAAGATCCCCAAAAAAGAATTTATGTTTAGCCAGACGAAGGTTCCGAGTATACACCTTTGCAAGTGGGATCCCGTCTTAACCTCGAAACCCGCACCGCGGTCAGGCGGCCCTACTCTCCAGCCAGGACGTTCGCTGCTTATCGAACAATGTTGCCAAGCGTCTCTTGCCGAAGCATACACCACTGAGCGCAAAAATAAATTAAAAATATATATATTTATAAAACATGCAGGTGTTCTCTTCGACTGCAAAAAAAGCACTAACAGTTAAATAAAATACGTAAACCAGCAACAAATCGAAAAAATTAGAAAAATATCTTTACTTCGTTTCACTTTATCTGCGAGCGAAGCCAAAGCTAGAAGCGCGAGACCAGCACTTTTTGCATTTCTCCCCAGCTCGCTCGCTCGAGCGAAGCCGGAACGTACGGAGCTTTCGTGCTCGCGCTTCCAGCTTTGCCTTCGCTCGCACATAAGGTGAAACGAAGCATAGAGTCTCAAAGCTTTCATCAGAAAGCGCCAGAAGCCGCATGGCCATTGCATCAACGATGGCTGCACTGCGCTCGGGGCAGCTCTTGTTTCCACGACGTGCTGGAACAGAGGCTGCGATCGTTAAAAAGTCAGAGCTCTGCAACCCTTAAACATGACCCGTCCTACAATATTTGATGCTACGAATCTGAGTGGATACCTCCCCCTGCGTTCCGAAACAGTAAGTGTGTCGCTAGTCCAGGCCGTCGGCGACACAGCAGACGCCGCCATCTTGTCATCGCGCACCCCAGTGACGTGCCCCTGGCGCACCCCAGCATGGCGGAAATGTTAGGCGGCGCCAGCATCGCCCAAAATGGCGGCGCACAGGAACCCTTCTTGCAAACGTGTATAGGTCTTAAGGCACAAGAAGTATGCATCCCAGGCAGCGTCGCAGTCCAGATGCCTTGCTCTTCTAAACAATCGCTTTTTTTTATTGTTAAGGGACCTTAATGCTTTGTTGTAGCATGGGTTGCAATCATCGCTCCGTACATGGACGGAGGGTACAAACAGGTCAACGAAATTATTTAACTTGTTTTTAAAGAGCAACCAGTTCTGTTCCACGGTCCTAGAATAAAAACTGGCGGTATACAACGGTAGATATGCAGAAAGATTGCTGTTTATTGCGTCGAAATTGGCTTTGGAGTAGTCCTTGAGAATTTTTGAGGATGGGTTTCTATAATGGATGGGTAAGGATAACTCCACGGTCAGCAAATCGTGGTCGCTAAAACCTTTCGTTTGGCTAATGGATGTCACTAGGTCTGGGGACGTCCTCAGGATGAGATCAAGGATATTGTCTTCACGTGTAGGTTTGTTGACGACTTGGGTGAGATTATGGTTTAAGCATAGATCGAGAAAATCCCTGGCTTCACTGGACCCACTAGTTGTTAGACTAGGCCAATCTATGTTAGGGAAGTTAAAGTCGCCAAAAACTAAGACATTTGATTTTGGGTACCGCTCATTAAGGCCACGGTCCCACTGAATGTGGCAGTTTAGGTACTTTTTGGCAGGTCATTACTCATCTCCTTTTAAATACTGTTTTGTGGGATTGATGTCATTCGAAAGGCAATGCAATCCTCTTTCATTTGACATTATGTATGTATTGGTTTATACTGTTCATGCGCATTTGTAGCGTTGGGAATATGATGGCGCGGACCCTCACTTGCTCCGCTGGTTCATGTTTTATGAACGATTCATTAAAGATAACACGGTTCCAATTGAGCAGTTTTGTTAAGATGATGTTGGAGCAGAATGTAACGGTATACTTTTCTGGTATTTGCACTACTTTGTTTTTTTCAGCTCTCCAAATATTGCCCTAAAATTGACATTTTTCAGCACAAATATGTTTTTAATAACAAACGCTAGGGCAATGAAATTAGCTACAGATGTAGTGCTTATATTTGGCAATATGAAGAAAAAAATTTAATGTTGTGTAACATTTTTTTGTTTAGATATTCTATATCAAACGTAGCACTTTTTTGTACTTCGAGTCATTGTAATTCAAATGCCGCTGAGTAAATAATTAAACTATGGTAAAATCTTTTATAACATTTAGAACTACAATAGTTGCCCAAGAGGTGGACGGTGGCTTTTTTTGATTTTCAAAGTCATAACGTTCCGGGAGCCCTTCAAACTTACCTGTTTTTGACGCACGTCTTTTTTGGACATCAAACAGATTTATTGGCATCTAATAACATTTATTGTATGGAATAGATATACATTGCGATGTATTCGATTTTCCCAATGATCTTGCTTTGGTTTCTTGATAGTTGTAGAGCTTAGCTAATTTTAAAAGCAATTAAAAACTGTTTGGGTGTTTTGTTGCGCTACCTGGCGGATCGCAGACAAAACTGCTGATTTCTAAGTTCAAAAAATTTTCGAGGGCGGCGTTGGCGTCTGTATCATCATCAATCTCCGTGTCGTTTTACCTTCACATTTAGAAAATATATTTGAAGATTTACTATCGATAAATGAATGGTTTAAGTACTGGGTCAGGTTAATAAATCTAAGACAAATAATTACACAAGCGTAGCGTGATATAAAGTGTTCATTATTCGATATTATTGAAATCAATAAACGATAAAGACGAAGAGGGAAAGAATACACCCGAGTTCACTTCATGCCTAGAGTCACTAAATGAGCTGCGCTTAAGGTATTGGCACTCCGTTCCCCAAAATTGTTTTGGGCGCCGCCATTTTGGGTCTTGTGCAGAGCAAACGCAACTGCCGATCGTCAAGATCCAAAAGTGCGACTTCCTCTGCATTAGATGCGGTGCTAGGAAGCTGATGCAATATTGCTATGCTCTGTCGCGGGTTGTTTAAACATTCGTGGAGGACGAAAAAGCGTTTCCTGTGATTTTAGATAAAGCTTCAGATAACTGGCAACCATGATTTTAAGCCACAATATGGCCAAGTGTCGTTACTCTGAAGCGTAGCCAATTTACTGGCACTAGCGGGAACAATGAGGAAGAGGCAGGTGTCAAAAGGTAGTGGCTTGTGGAATCCACGGGGCTCACGTCATGGCCCCTCCAGGTATTACGAGCTTCTTTAACAATGGCATGAATAGTGTCATTAAATAAGCTACGCTTCAGAGTAGCGACACTTGGCCATATTGTGGCTTAAAATCATGGTTGCCAGTTATTTGAAGCTGTATCTGAAATCACAAGGAACGCTTTTCCGTCCTCCACTTTAAACAGTTTGCGACAAAGCAAAGCAACATTACATGAGCTTCCTAACACCGAATCTAATGCTGAGGAAGTCGCAATCTTGAATCATGACGATCGGCAGTTGCGCCTGCTCTGCACAAGCACCAAAATGGCGGCGCCCACAACACTGTCGGGGAAGAGAGTGCCGATACTCTAAGCGCAGCTCATTTATTGGCCCTACCTCCCGCGAACCTCCTTTCCCCTGACTGAAACTGAAACTAAATATGAATAATACACCGTTATTATAGCTTATTTAGTTTTAACCACCTACACATAATGAGAGGAGGAAGCGGCCGGGTAGGAGAAACGCAGGTTTTATGTGCGACTGTTCTAATCAACGTTAGTTCTAACCGTCTCAAAAGAGAGAACGCGTGAGCTTGCGCTGGTTAAAAAAAGACGGTCCAAAGAAAAGAGGCGGCACGCTGTGTTCTTTGTGATTGTGCGTCTAATTGCAAATTGTTGTGTATGTTTATACAGCCGGAAGTTAGTCTGCCTTAGTGGGCGTCTGGTGTCTCAGGTGTAGATGAGCAGTTTAGCCAGTGCGGTACAACTACAGTGTACTAGAGATACTTGGGTAGTGTTGGGACCGGAGCGGCTCGGCAACGGGAGCTCGTGAGGGCGCGTGTATTGACAGTTCGTGGCGGCGCTGTGGTCGAGTTATCCGGAAAAAATCGCGCAGCCCGCCTTTTGTTTCTTTTTACTTTGAGCGGTGCACGTGTCGGTACCACGATTTTATACACTCCGTTTCAGCTTATGTTGTACCGCAGCGAAGGCTAGAGGCGCGAGCTCATAGCGTTGGCAGCTGCCCTGGTGCACGAGAGCTTGTGCCGTCGAGATGTGCCCTAGAGCAAGGAGCTCGCGCTTGTAGCCTTTCCTGCGGTTCGACACAAGGTGAAACAGAGTATAGTTCCGTGTGTTTTTCACCTCGAGCGGTGCGCGTGTCGGGACCACGACTTTATAGTTCCGTGTGTTCGATCGTAATATGCTTTGAATCTTGTGTTCTGATTGTGCGGATGGTGAACGCGTAAGCGGTAGTGCCGAAATGCCGCCGGCGAAACAGCGACAGAACTCTTGCTCTGCACCTGGTTGAAAAACAGGCCTCATCCGAGTGGAAGGAGTGACAACGCGTCTATTTTCGGCGTTTCAAAGGACAGAGCCAAAAGAGATATTTGGGAGAAGAATCTGCAGCGATCGGACAAGCGTCTTGAAGAAACAAGCTCTGTCTGCGAGCTGCACTCAAACCCCGCTTCATCCTTCGAGACTACGTCCTAAATCATCGGCGGAAAGGAAGTGAGAATCCTCGTGGACACCCAGCGCTTACGCCAGACGCGGTACTGACTCTGCTGCCAAGCGTACCCCAAGACCTGAGTGATGACCTTCCTGCAGGGCGAGGAAAGGAAGCGGAAGGCAAGTTCACCAGAGCCCATCTTTGCAAAGCGTTCGGGGCTCGCTCGGGAAACTGACCCGTTGTCACCAGTGGTGAACAGCGGCGTTACTGCCGTTATCCCACAAGGCATCGATCGCGACGCACTAAGCTCCCTGACTATGCCAACTCTCTACTGGGTTGTTCAGCAAGTTCAGCAACTTCGACGGTGTTGCTTATTTGGAGACTCCTCTTGAGCCAAAGTCTAACAAGATCAGCATCGAAAGGGCGGTGTCTCATTTGTTTCTGACAACTTACTTGATGCGGCATGCCAAGCATACCTTCAGGCCGTATGTGCTGCACATTGTAACTACGTATGCGCCACACATTGTAAATCCTATGTATTTCAATGCCGTGCTGTAAACTATTGCAACTTTTACCTTGCCTCAATTACGTGTGCTGTTGTTTCCTGGTCTAAATGATGTGAAATAGTTGCTTGTTTTCTTCTTGAATCTTATAAAGCATTACTTGTTCAGCCAACGTTGTCTCAGTCTTTTTTACTTAAGTTCAATGTTAAGACGCGTGATAAAAATTGTCACGTCTTATAAGCCATTTCTTACAAGTGAACGTCAGGTGGTCCTCGGATGATCGTGGTAGCCGTGAAGAAATAAAACATTGTCAGCCCTTTGCGACAGTCGCTTGGATGGTTCGTCGCATAAATGAACACAAGAATGAGTGACACGTGAAGCGAGCTGATTAATGTCAAGAAAAAGAAGACGGGCAGAAAAGAAGACAGAGAAGTTAACCTGGGATATTAAAAACATACTAAAACAATCTCAGACTTTAGTATGTGCCGTTTCGTTCCATTATAAAATAAGATAGGAAAAAAAAACGGCTTCCGAGTTTTAGACATTTCTTTTCAAATATCTAATGTTTGGCCTTTGCGACCAAAGAAATGGACATTTCCTTTAAAATGCTCACCATCCGACAAACCGAAAGTCGCAGCTAATTCTACGCTGAAACAACTTGAAACCCGCTTCTTTAAAGTCGCAATTGTTTTTATGTAAAGGAAGGGTAATGTAGCTTGTACCGTCCAATACATTGAAGCATCATGTTGCTAACGATCGTGCCGCAGCGCAATTGATGCCGCGGAACGACCGCTGGCAGGTCGTAGCTGTGTCATAAATTCTATGTGCACTCCACCAAAGCGGCACCAAAGATTCATATTTTCGCGCGTGCAGCCGCGCATGCGCACACCTTCCGGATAACGCGCCGGTGTCGACACCTGTCGCGATCAATACCACGCGCTTCAGGCGAGCCCCTCCGCTCCTAACACTACCCATATATTCTAGTACACTGTAGTACAACCGCAAACCTGGGGTCTTTAACGTGCACCACGCAGTAGTGATACACGACCACACGCCGGTATAATGCTCTTCCAGATCGAAACGGGCAGGGGCGGGGTGGGTTCTGCAGCGCGAGCTTTCGCTCCACGTGCTCCGAGCTGGTGTGCGCTAGACATGCACTCGGCCACCGATCGCCCCCCCCCCCTTTATATAAGTATTTGAAGATCGACGATGGACGTCGATCGTCTCGAAGGTAATGTAACGTAATAACATTATATAAATAATAATCATGTTGAAGGATTGAACGACTCAATTTTTCAATTCTTAGATTGTAATAAGGCGGTAGCCTATTGTACTTACTGTTGATGAGGAGCAATTTGAGGTGACGAGGTAATGATTAAATGATGAGGCTCTATAAGGATGACGATATTAGTGGGTGTCGAACCACAACGTACAGTGCCAGACTTGTTTCAAGTATTGTGTACCCAAAGACCTTTCTTCACCCGCAACAGAATATGGTAGAATCAATGAGGATGCTGCTTTACGACTGTACGTGGAACAGGAAAACTGCAATGTGCAGAAGTGCGGCTTATTCGTTAATATGAAGGACAGATTTCTAGCTGCATTCCCTGATTGACTACTTGGAACAAATGGCCTCGTTGACTTAAAGTGTCCCCGTTCCAAAAGATTATTGAAGCCTACTGAAACCGCAAAGGAGTATGAGGCGAAAAATAAGAAAAAGGATTTACACTCAAGGGCATTGATATCCAACGTATTCAGAGGGATGACACCATCTGGCCAAACAACATAGAACCTTTTCTACTCAAGTTTTACATGGAAGGCCCGACTTCCGCTGAAATTCCTCACGTAGACGAGTTGTCCGACCGAATAATCTGCCATCCCTCCCGATCTGGGAATCTCTCGATCTTCATTCATGGCCATAGTATCATGAGATCGAGGGGTGTGGCTCTTCGTCTGCCGAACATTGCTTCGGCGGTGTTTTTACCGTGTAAGATGAGACCGTCACGTGCTGCTGGAACAAGAACCTGGCGATTCTTCACTGAACTGCTTCTTCCGTAAGCTTCAAGAAGGCTTTCTTCGTTTCGCACACCATCTGTTCTGCTTGCCCGTTAGTTGCAGGATGGTATGGTGCACTAATGTGATGCCTGATGCCGTTTTTTTTTTGTTTTTTGGGGGGGGGACATGTTTATTTTATTTGAAGCAAGATTTTGCGCGTTATCAGAGAAAAGTATTTTCGGTAGGGCAGAAGTAAAGAAAAGAGAGCGTAGAAACGTCAGTGACGCGTTTGTACGGATCGTGGCAGGCATCGTGTAAACTTCCAACCACTTAGAGTACGCATCAAGCATGACTCCGCAGATGCGGATACGTTTCGCCACCCACAGACTAAATAGTGGATCGTTTTCAGTTACTGCTCATGATGGCTGGACTCAAGGAAGCGTTCGACTCTTTCCACAAAGTTAGCCCAGGTGCCAGCACTTTTGTCGAAAGCGGTAAGTGTTCGAAACGTCGACAACGTCGGTAGCCACGTGCTGTGCTTGACACTGGACGCTTACCATTCGCTGAGAAGAAACTTGCTTGTTCGTCTGCCACGAGTCGTCCGATATCAGGTCATCACCGCTACTCCATCTCCCGACAAAACAGGTCGTCATTGTCCGCATGTCCATAGTTAGCAATCACGTGAACTTATAAATTCCCATACGCTCATAACTTGCCGTCGCTAAACGCCGTTCATTCATAGCGTCTTCATTGCAAATAAACGTCTTCCTATTTATTCTGATGGTTTTCATCATACTCCTCGTAAGCTGTACTTACAACATAATATGTGTCGGTACTTCCGAAAATATTGCAACGGCGTTTGTTTTTTGGGAACTATAATGTAACAACCTTTACAAAATCTTCCGGATCCCGTGAAACACAATTTTGTTATGTCACTTTTCGGTCGTCATTATAATGGTGAAGTAAGTACCGTAAATTGCAGTTTACTTGCCGTCCGCTTCCATTGGTGTCTTGGAAGATTGAGTCTACTGAGCGTGCATTCCTGCAGAAGAATTTTTCATTGAAAGAATTTTGACACGTCAGTCAACAATTGATTCCTTCTTGGTAAGATTTATTGCGAAAGCCCGTGACAACCGCCGAACCGCATCTCCCTATATCAGAGAACAATTTATACAAAGCCTGACATTCTCGCATACATGCGTTTGCTGGGCCACGCTATTGAGCCAGCTGAGCACATCTGGCAGCGGCGCGAGCAAGGCCACGAGGGGAACGTGATGGTGCTCGAGCCATCCCACCGTGAACCAATGTTTCGGCCACCCCACGGGTGCGTGTCGCCATCTATTGGTTGAACTAACGCCTTGTTCAAGATGGCTGCCGTGGGACCGCAGCCTTAACTTCAAGCAGCAGAGAATGAAGCTCGTGGCAAAACGTGCCGCTATGATTCGGCGGTCGGTAGCAGACACCGATAATAGTTTTTGTGCAGGACGATGTGACACAAACAAAAGTAGCCTCGATATTAGAGCTGGTAGTAATATGAAAGGAAGAAATGCATTTTTTTACCGCTATTAGCACACCACCTCCTCTCTGTGCGGACCGATCACATCGGTAAATATTAAACATTGAGTTAGGGGGAGAAATTTCGCTGTCACTTATCTCGGGCTTTAGCCGCGTTTCTGTAACAATTACAATGTCCGAATTATTATCTTGAATAAAGCCACTGAGCTCCTCACGTTTGGGAAGGAGGCTACGGATATTAGTGAACGTGACTGTATGGTTCGAAGTCTTTATACGTCGCGTAGAGACGGGCGGCGGTGACCGATCAGAAAGAGGTCCTCGCTGCTATCTAGGAATCTTTGACAGAGTCGGCCGCAGAATCATACTGGAAACACCTGTCGTTGACGTACAGTTTGTCAAAGTGAATTTTGAAAATGGAGTTCAGTGATTTGCCATAATAAAAGAGTTTAGTGCGACCCGTGCGCACTGAAAGCGAGAGGTCCTCACGCACCGCGTACTGAGTTTCCTTTAGTTTTCCTCCAGAGAACAAAATGTTCTGCTTTTCCTTAAAGCGCAAGAATCTCACGATGATCGGTCGGTTTTTGTTAGCCGATAACTTTTCCAGCCGGTGGGAGCGCTCAAGGTTACCGGGACTTATCTCGACGCCCAGTCTTTCTGCGCAAAGTCGGATTACCTTCTCCTCCGACTGGGTCCATGTTTCTGTCTGCGAGTCCGGAATGCCAGAAAACATCAGATTTGACCTTCGCAGCCTATTCTCTGCATCATCGCACCGCGAATTTACCTTGTAAAGTTCCGACACAATACCGCCAGAGGCCTCATGGTCAAGAACGTCGCGGACGGGAAGGCCCTTCGCTGCGGCAAACTGGGCCTCGAGAGCTGTCACTCTATCGGAAAGTGCACTCACATTTTCGTCGGTAGACTTTTGAGCGCTCTGAACCCGTCCAAGCTCGGCAAGCACATCGATCTGGCTCTTTTCTATCCTGGTGATAATTTCAAGTATGCTACCCAACTGTACCTCCATAGTTGGGCCTGGGTTTGTCTCGATGTCACCCGACATTTGCAGTAGTAATAAGGACAAATAACGAACATGAATGCACCTGACAAGGAACGCGAGCACATGCCTACGACAGTCAGACAGGTCGTAGGGGCACGACATTGCCATCAAACACACATTGTTACTTCGATAACAGGTGGCATTAGAGAGGGGACCAACCTGAACAAAGGATAGGGTTAGCATCGTTTCTCGAACGATGTCGTGCCCCAACTGGCCGTCCCGCGTGGTGGGCTTTGTAGCCGTACGCGGAGGCAGGGGTCACCTGATGTCCCCGAGCTTGCGTGTTGCCAGGCGTCGAAGATGTACGCGTCCGGGTCGGGCCGCGTGAGCCGCGCGGTCGGGGAAAGCATTGGCGGGCCTGTCGAGACACGCTCCGTGGGGATCCATGAGTCATCCCGTGTCAGCGGGTCGTACAAAAGATTTCCGGGCGAGGGCGGCGAAGTCGTAGCAAGGGCAGCGGTCAGCAACACCTGAACAAAGGATAGGGTTAGCATCGTTTCTCGAACGATGTCGTGCATGTTTTGGTTTTGCTGCATATTTGGTTTGGCTTCAAAGTTTAGAAGGTGAATAGGAATTGCAATGGCCAGGGTCCTCTGGGGTAACAGGCGCTACAAAGTCACGTAAGCAGTGTGGAAGGTGTTAGCTGTGCTGGGGCTCACGTTTCGTAATGACGCACTGTGCCTGTTGTCAGGCGCCCGTCACTATATACCTCGAACAGTGCAAGAAAGATGTGGGTAGGTAAGCAGTGAGAGCCAGTCAAGTAGCACCAAAACAGGACCTGGAAGGGTACATGGGCTCATCCAGCTTTAACGCCAGAGAGGCTTGAGCCAAGCTGGGCTTTGAGTGGAGCCTGAGCAGAATGCACAAGGGGAAGAAGACAGGCCTTCCTTAATGTCAGTCACAAAAAGGTGCCTACCGCACACTTTTGCGTATATAGAAGGTAGAGGTTGAGACGCAGTCTTTTCTCAAAATAAGCTTCAGTCACTTTCCATGATCCCGGGTGGTGCTTGGGGTCTCGTGAAATGACAGCCCCGCTATGTACAACGACAAATGCCAAAAACAGCCCCAAAAATACAAGAACGCACGAGGGAGGCTTATTTTCGTCGTTCACATTTTCTGCCTTGTATAGGTAAGCAACGCACACTTGTGTTGATTGCTGGCAACCGGCAATTGAGCAGGCATTATCAGTATACTATGCTATGCTCCATGACACCTATCCAGGCAGGTCAGTCATGAAGAGCTTGGCAAACACTATCCTCTGGTACCCCGGTGTTGACAAAGACATTTAAGACCATCTAAGAAGGTGCAAGACATGTGCACAGTCCTGTTAAATGCCTCCGGTGTAGGTTCGGGTCCGCTGGTCGGATACCAAGCAATGCCGAACACGGCTCATATTATGCCATACTGCTGGAGAGTTACGTAATACTGATCGTGGTCCACTCAGACACAAAGCAGATCGAAGCATCGGCCAATATCACAGTGTAAGACATGCCAGCTGCTCCGCGTACGGGCAGCCGTCGATGGAGCTTCGTGGCGCACGCGTGCTCGTGCACGCTGGTTCTTCGCCGTAGGGTCTCGAGCAAGGAAGCCAATGAAGGCAGCGGCCGTCATGTAAACGCTACCTTCTTGGAAGGCCGGAGCTGGGCGGCCATCTTGCGTGCTGACTATATTCCATTCATCCCTAAGCTGAGACTGCGGTGGAAGCTACGTCCTCAATGGACCAGTCATACATCCCTCTTTCGTTACGTGATCACGCTCCCGCTCATACCCACTTGCCGAGGACTGGGTCAGGTGATGAAAGGAAGGTGGCTGATCTGTTCGGCAAGCACACAGTTCCCACTGCAGTCTCAGCTTAGGGGTGAATGGGGTATAGGGCAGCACGTCTCAATGCAATGAAATTTCGTAAAGTCCAAAACCGGGTACAGCAGAGCGACCGGTCAAGGGGAAAAGATCAGAAGGTATGAAAGGCCACGTCTTGCAGGGCAGACTGGTAAAGTGAACGATCGCGAGCGTTGGAACACTGTGAAGGACCTCAGGAGCTTATTTACTGTCCTCAAAGAACTAAAGAAACACAAGCATGGGAACACTGCAAGAACCTCAGAAGCTTATATGCTGCCCTGAAAAAAACTAAACAAGCATGAGCGCAATAACGTCGTGAGAAACCGCAGGAGCTCTTTTTCTGCCCAGGAAAGAGCTAAACAGTCGAAAGAACGGGATGGGCAGACGCATCAAAATATAGTAGCAGCCGACGCAACAAAATGTAGTGGTAGCTGACGCACCAAAATGTGTGATTCTCTGATGTAGAGGCGACCATGTAGGTGGTTCGACGATCAGGCTGCTACTTGGTGGCAGGAGACATCCAGGAAGGGTTGGTAGAGCGGCAGGGCTGGGATGCCCTGATGGGTGACGATGCAGAGGCGATTGACTTTTAGGTTTAGGTTTAATGAATCATAGAGCAGAACATCAAAACTGAAGAACACGACCGGCGAGAGAGGCGCGAGTTCAGGCTTGAGCTGGCACTTGTAACAACACAAATAGTGCCCGTGACGACGCAACAATCTAGTAAGAGTAAAGCTATACGCACTACGTCGTGCACTTCGACCGGAAATGGCAATACGCACTATGCGGAGAGCATATGCCATTTGGGTCACCCTTTTCGGACGGCGCGTGTATCACTGGTGAGCGCGTTAAACCAAACCCCCCTCGGCCCGCATTCACGCCACTTCGCTGTGACAGTGTGCAACTGCTAATTACAAAACTTAACCCGTCCAGCCGGCAACCCAAGCCCCGCTGTCCCCGATTACACCTCCGGAAAGAAAGTCGTATACCATTTAGTTCTGACAAAGTTTCGTCAACAACAATCTTTTTTTTTTTTTCAGTGTTAATCATAAAAATAAATGTCGTAAATATCATTCAATGCCCAACAACAACAAAACAAAAATGTTATAGAAAAAAGAAAAGTAGGCCCATCGAGGATCGAATTTGCGTCCACTTGCGTAGGAAGCGGATACCTTAACCAATATGCCATGCCTTTTTTTTTTTTTTTTCCAACAAAAAACAAGTTTATTTACATATAGGAAGTATTCACTGGACGCCATATTTGAGGTCAATGTTTAAAGCGCATGCTCACAACGAGTTCACATTAATAGGCTGCTAAGACCAGCAATCTTGATGGTGCGGAATGCACGTTGCAAAAGAACTGTGGAAGCTCGCCGTCAGCACGCGCTCAGCAGTCGCGTACACGGATATAGCCGCCAGTGAATACTCCCTATTGTACCCATTCGTTTTATACGAGTTTCGCGTAGTGCGTGCGGCAATTTCCTCTAGAGGTGCACGACGTGTGCGTATCGCTTTACTATCTAGTAAAAGCCAATTACTACAATGCCACTGCACTGCAACCCGCTACTGAATCGGAAGTTCACGCGCTACGTACGTACAGCCGGGAGATCACAACCACGACGGGTGCAGCTCAGAAACCCAACCGCTCCGAGATTGAGGAAAACAGTACGGGCAGACACAGTCACATACCTATGAGCATGTTTACCCTGTCAATCACCGGTCTCAGTGTTCAATGGTTCAATACGATCAGATATACCACTAATTACTTTGTTTCACACTCTTGCGACCGAGTAAGACCGAGAGAGACCAGACGGGTTTTTAAGCCTTTTGCGACTTCTTAGGACCGGATGCGCTAAAGCGGAGCTGGTGCTGAGAGATCGCAAGGGGCTTAAAAACTGGTCTGGTCTCTATCGGTCGCAAGAGTGTGAACGGGCCTTAAATGCGGCAAAAACAATATCCTTACCTCATTTCGGCAAACACTCACGACAGACCAAACGAGACCAAACGCGTCGTTCGTTGTTGTTGATGCCAAGCTGGCCAAGCTAGGCACAGCTGATGAGAACCAGTGTTGCTGCTCGTGCCGACAAAATTTGTATTCCACCAATTTACGCGAATTGCCCAACAGATGTAAACTTGGCGGATCTTAAAAGATCACGAAAGCTAAGGAAGAACATAATTTATAGTCTTTATGTAGTTATCTAAGTTACTAATATCATTTACGACTGCCTGCACGTGAATATCAGATTCGAAAGTGACACTCTCCTTGTCGTCACCTGCAGAAAGGTGGTCATTCCACAGCGGTTTGGTGTCGTGACTTTGCCCAAAGGCTGGTAATTCGCCTTTTGAGTAGTCAAAGCCTCCAAAGCGCCATTTTACCACCCCGGGTTGTCATTTTTTCTTAGAGTGTGTGGGCGGCCCTTATGGCATGTCCTATGGACAAAAGCGGCGGAACGTTGGATGCACGTTGTCCGCGGAGGAAATTTGTCTCATTGTGCTTTGTGGGGCCGTCTATAATAATCGCCGCCAAATCGGGCTGTGCTCCGCTCGTCTTCCAAGGAGTGGCAGAACACAACGAGAAGACTGCGAATGGGTTTACTGTACTTCCCGCTTGTCCATCCTCGAGAGTCGGCGGTCCGGGCCATAGAGTTATTACAATAAATGCTAGAGGCTCAGCTGGCACTATAGTGTCTACGCGACTTCCGGTTGCAAATTGAAGCAGACAGAAACCAGTCTACTTTTCCAGGCTTTCTTTGTATTCCTCTGGGAAAATGTACGGGATAGTTTTCTCTTCACCAGGAGTAGTTGTAAGGTTGTTGTCCCGGACCTCGATGGGAACCCTGGAGGTGTCTACCGTCGAGGACCGGGGGGACCGTGGAACGATGCTGGCTGCTGGAGAGCTGGCTGTAGGCGGCGAGGACTCGAGACAGGGACGACCAAGACTGCTTAGTGTTCGATTAAAACACAAAACTTTACTTGAACTTTCCCGGAGTACACGATACAATCAAACAACTGGGAATAACTGGCCTCACAGGCTTACGATCGCGAGACACGATATCAAGTGTCCTACCGCGTACAGTGAGGGCGATGGCTAAATAGCCGGCGAACAAGGGCTGCCACGTGCGGCAGGTAACGCGGCGAACCGCGGGAGGAGAACAGTCAGGGGCTCGCAAGCCCGTTCCAACTCGAGGCTCACACGCTCGGTCAGGGCCTAAGACAGTGCGCCGGAAGCCGCTCTGTCCAATGAGGGCTTCGTCTGCATCCCATTGGGTTGAGGCCCCGACGCACTCTCGAACTATCGCACGAGAGTTCGTTGCTGTTGCCGAGGTGGTCATTCAGATCGGGCCCTGTGGTTGAGAGTCTAAACCCCGACATGTTTATGTTCCGAGGAAGATCTACTGGTTCTCGGTTTAGGCGAGAATCGTCGAAACGTGCCCCGCCAGCAAACGTCCTTTCCCCCGGAGCGCGGGCAGGAGCCTCAACGTAAACGGAAGGCGCGCATCGGAAGCCGTTTCGTGGAGAATCCCATGATGCCGGGTCCACGCCGGCGCGTATACACCAGTTGCACCCGGTGCCTCTCGAATCGAAGTCACGAAACACTGGAACATGACCCGAAGTCTTCGAGGAAGTCGTTCGGCTTGAGACGCTGCCCAGTTTACGAAATGGCGCGCCAGCCGATGAAAGCCGCACTCCGGTGCCTGCCCCGAACGCCCGCGTAGATTTGTGTGTCTGGAGCCCCGAGTAAGAGGCAAGGCCCGCGGGCAACGACCCCCGTGGGGGATATGCAACTCCGTTCGTAGTAGACGGAACAAAGTAAGACACATGCAAGCGCTAAAGCAAAACGAATGACCGAGGCTCAGCGCAACATACCGATAAGCTAAAACTAAACGCCGTCCTGGCGGCGCGCGAAATTTGCCACCGCCTCTACACCAGGGTATAGTATAAATCAGCGTAGTTTCTTTACTCGTAAACGGTATTATGTAGTTTTTTTCACATTAAAAAAGTGCAATTGATTTAGTTACTGTTTTTTTATTACTGAGCCATGCTTAAGATATCAAAATATGAGGCCCAGGTCTCTGTTGTAGAGCTTAATATGTCGATTAAAGCTATCAGTCCAAGGAAAAAGAACAGTTTAAAAGTGCGTAGGGTTTATTCCGGCTGTAATAGCATAATAGTAATATAGTAATCGTTGTAATAGCATTACTGATCCAGTATATCCAGTATAGTGTTCTTCGTTTCATAACTCAATTCTTCGTTCTTGTCGTCTATTTTGATTGTTTGATTTGGCATATGTTTATTTTTAGTTTTTTTTATTTATTAATAATAATAATAATAATAATAATTAATCTTTATTAGCGAAAGTTGAGGTACTCTGGGTGGCTCGCAAGGCTAGGCAGATAGGCGGGGGCCCGTACGCGTGAGCGTCTGCTAGCCAGCCACCCAGAGCAAGGTAATTACAATAAAACACAACAACAATAAAGAACAGGACAATGGACAAGCATCGAGATGCGGGAGGGTAGGGACGACGTCACCCGGACACGAAGCCCAAGCGCTGGAATCCCCACGCCACCAAGAACGGGAAAGCGCAGCGGAGTGGCCGGGCGCGGGCGACGCACCCGCACCCGACCGAGACCCGCTTGCTCACGAGTCTCAGCCAAACGCCGACGCAGCGCCCGAGCCCGATCCGCATCCGCCGCCCCCAGGCGTCGCAGAGAATCCAGCGCGAGGACCCCGAATCCGGGTGTTGGGAAGGAGGGGACACCTCACTGCTGGCGGAGGCGTGAGAATTCACGGCAAAAGGTGGCCGAGTCAGCCCGGCTTTGCGGCAGGGGAGAACGAAGGGACAAGGGCGCTGCGAGGAAGTTTTCGAGGGCGTCAATGAGCACAGAGTGACGGTGGTGGACAGTTCGTTCGTACTGGAGCACAGGCTGATCAGAGCGCTTGTTCAGTCTCACTGATGAACTTAGATAGGTTGCGTCCATTGAACCGTCAAGGAGCCGGCACAGGAGGCGAACACGCGCCACAGCACGCCGGTGTTGTAGGGACTGCCATTTGAGGGCCCTTAGACGGTCGTCGTAGGGTGGCAGGGGCTCCCGTAGACGGGTGAGGCGGGAGTGGAAGGTCCGAGTTGCGCGGCGCTGTACACCTTCGAGCTTCGAGGTGAGGTGAGCTTGGTACGGAGACCAGACTGAGCAGCAGTACTCTAACCTTGGCAGAACAAGAGCGGTGTAAAGTGCGCGAAAAGCCTCAGGGTCGCAAGACCTAGAAACACGCGTCACGAAACCCAAGGTGCGGCGGGCCTTCGACACTGTGTTGGAGATGTGCAATGAAAAATCCAGTGATGGAGTGAATGTCACTTCCAGGATGGGGAGAGACTCTACGACCTCAATAGGAGAGTCTCCAAGTGAGTATCTGGGGCAGGCGACGTTCCTGCTGTTACTCATGCGCATGGCAGCACTCTTTTGGGTGCTTATACTCAGATGGTTGGAGAGGGCCCAGCTGTCAACGAGTTGAAGGTGTCTCTGGAGGTCCGCGGAAGACGAAGGTGATGATATTGGGGCCAGGATCGTGGTGTCGTCGGCGTATTGTACGAGGACGCTTCCAGCAGAATTTGGCATGTCATTCACGTACAACAGAAATAGTGTGGGCCCGAGGACACTACCGGGGCCGCCTTGGGGCAGCCAAGGTACGAAAGATACATTGATCAATGTTTACGATAAAGCGAGCACAAAGTGTGGTAGCACAGCAAAAAAAAAACAAAAAAAACACAACAGATATTGTCACAATTAAAGGTGACGAGGAGTCGAAGGGTGAACTGAAAATAAAGATTTAATGGGCGAACTTGTGCCAACCAAAAATAAGTAACGAAAGAGCGTCGAGGCAGCAGAAAAGCAGGCGGCGACTCGGCGGCGAAGCAGAGAGCGCGAGCGAGACTGACTCGACAAGGTCGCGGGTAGCTGCTTATCTACCGTGCGTCACTATCTCGAAAGTTCGGCAAAGAAGGCTCGAGCGTCGCGCGCTCGGGGCGAGGATGAACTGGCACTTTCGAGAACAACAAAGCAGGTGGGAAGTTACGTCTGGTGCGATCATGAACGCGAATTTTCTAGAAGTCGGTGACCGAGCGTTACTTTCTCGGCTTGCGGGCGGCAATATATAACCAGGAGCACACGCAGGGCAGAAAAATAATCTTTGAGGGAGTGTCAAGGCCTGAAAACTCAAAATTCTGGTAATTCGCTTATCAAGGCTAGAAACAATGTCAAACAATTGGAGGAGACAATTTGTTCGGGTAACGCATTTCAGGCATGGATAGTACGAGGAAAATAAGAGTTTTTGTAACAGTCAGTTCTGCCCTTTATTTCAGTGATTGATTTACTGTGTTTTATTCTTATAACCCTAGACGTGTTGAAGTGAAAGTAATCTTGATAATATAGTAGATTAAAAATTAAATTTCAGTTGATTGATCTTTCTACATTTTTGTAAAAGCGGAATGCCGGCCAGTACATAAAGCTCCGAAGTTTGGGTGTTTCTACCGTACTTAATAAATATAAATCGTAATGCCTTCTTCTAAATCTTTTCTAATGTGTTAATGCTAGATTTTGTGTAAAGATCCCACACAGCGGCGGCGAACTCCAGTTGAGATCTAACAAACGTTTTTTACGCGGTAAGTTTCGTTTTGCTCAAGCAGTTCTTCAGTAACACCCCCCAAAATTTATTTTTTATTTTTGACAGGCAGTTGAATATGGTGTCAGAAGACTACCCAATCAATATTTTGCTACAGGGTCGCGTATATTTTCAATAAACTAAAAAAAAAGCGCAATTGCCCGAAACCGAAACTGAAAATAAACTGGGGAGGAAGAAGATATATAGAGGAGGAGAGAAGTGGCGGAAGGCGCGTGGCTGCGATACTTTTTTCCTCCCAAACAACGCATTTGCAGCTTTATAGAAGCCCCTCAAAAATAGGTAATATAATTCTTTTATATTTTTAATATTGTGTTCCTGCCTTCGATGACCTACGACTTTGATTATATATGGTGGTAGTGTCCAAACCTTAGAAAACGGCCCGTAAAGACGGAGAAGAGAGTGAGCGCGACTCAAACCGGCCACTTCTCGATCGACGTTTTTATGGCAGCAAGAAACCGAATTTCGAACCGAAAATTCTGTTCTGGGTAGTTGGGCTCTCATATGTCACGTACAAGTAAAAACTTCGGCGAGGACAAATACCCTGTCAGTGCCCCTTTAATGACCATAATTTATTCATTTCTGTTCGGGAAATAAAGTTAATATGTGAGTTACAAAGCATATCTGATGTTATGAATCATCCTAGGTATTTGTATTCGCATGCCATATTAAAAGCTGTTTTTTTGAAGAGTGTATGTAAAATTGAGTGGGTTTATTTTCCTAGTTATCGTCATACGCGCACATTTTTGGTTATCAATCGACATTTGCCAATCATCACACCATTCTGAAATCATTTGTAAGCTTTTGTTTAAGACTACCTGGTCATTTGAGCATTTCACTTGCATAGAAATAATATAATATTAAATATAACACATTATATAACGTTAGCATCCTTTTGATGTTTTGTCAAGCTGATTCACTCTGTGTGCTTCACAGCATTGTCGATATGTGGAAATACGTGCCCTATATTGGCAGTCTGCAACGTCAACACGTATTTTACATGTGTATAGGGCTATTTTAGCGCGGTGTTCGACGCCATGAATTCCAAAAACAAAACACTCTGACACCTATTTTTGGACATCCGATTGTAAAAACATTCCAAACTTTTTATTCTGTCACAACACTAAGCAATATTTGCTCTTATAATTGAACGCGAAGAGAAAACGTATTTGTGTCTTCCCATAGGAATGCGTTACCGGAAGTCAAATTTAGACTAGTTGCTGTCTGCTTCAAAATCCAGCAGCACACTAGCCCCACGTGGACTGCTAGCGTTTATTGTTAATAACTATGGTCCGGGCCCACCGACCCTCGTTGTTTCCTGTCGTTCAGCGCTCTCAGTCGGAGTCCGTGTCCAGGCCTGCAGATAATCCTTCCCACGCCAGTGGGAAGGGTGATCGTCATGGCCTAGGCCGGCATGGCCAGGGCTCACCGTTCCCGCCGGTCCATGGTCCGAACCTCGCTGGTCGACCGCCCCGGGGATCGCCATGGGCCAGACTAAAGTCACTGGATCTTGGAAGAGTAGCGCCAAGCTCCCCGTATGGTCGCCATCTTGGATCATGAAATGAGACTTTTATCCTTGACTTCTCTGCCCTTGTTGAGCCAATCTAAATTTGCTGGTAATGGGTAGATTTGTGGAGACGTTTCTTCTGTATTTATTTTTTGATATCCGCACACCGGCGAAACAAGCGTACATCTTCGTACCGCCACCACTTCCGGTGTCGATGCTTGGAGGCATTAAAAATAATTTTCTTGTCTTCCTATACGCAAGAACAATATCATTGTAAGAGATCCGTGGATATGAGCGTGATTCATAAGTTCATCACATGCACAGTGACAAAGAAGTTTTTGTTGGCAAGGAACACCTCCAGTACGGTGATGCTCCATGGCGATCTTCATGAGTTTGGTATAGAACGACCCTCTCGAAGCTTCGAAGATATATTGGGACCAAAATGGCGATTGCCATGGCAACGAATACAGATCAGCCAATCACCTTGCGAAATTTTGGTCGTCTGCATGTTAGTATCTGTTTGTACCTGGTTAGCAGGAGGGAAGGCAATACCGCTACTTTCTCATGATTCAGTTACTTTAGGCCAGAGCGGCTTTATTGTTCCTGCTCGGCCCCAGCCTCCCGCAGCACGCTCTGTCCAGCGCTAGCTCGTGCCTCTTCGTCCAAGTGCTTGTCACGTTCTTTCCACCCTTGCCTCCCATTAACACAAAATGTGTTTATAGGCTAGATTTTATGAAGAATGGTAACGCTCGAGTGTGACCAAAAAGCGTTACACACAGGCCAAGGCAACATAAATAATACATAGCCCATAGCAGGAATTAGAATTAGCATTCAAAGCACACAAAATTCAGAATTATATAGTCAATAAAATCATAACTAGCAAGAAACATTGTAAAGCAATAAGTATTCACCAGGGAGGTCCGTTGAAATAGAACCATGCTATCCGCAGTCCAACCTTTTTGCTCGGCACCACTAGTCCGAAATGAACGTGAACGCAAGTAACTTGACTAAGTATGGCTTGCCGCGCCGACGGTTGCCTGAAGTAGCACGCGACTCTCCGCGGCGTGTGATACTTGGTCCAGCGTACTTGGTTCGGCATACTTAGCCCGCAGGCGACCACCGGAGACGAGTTGTACTTAGCAGAGAATACTTCATCTGCAGTCGATCGACCGTCGGACCGAGTCACACTTACTCCAGAAAACCTATTCAGCAGGCTACAGTCCATGGCGAGTTATATAGTCCAGCCTACTTAGACCGCGGCGGACCGTTGGCGATGATTCATAAAGAGTCCACGGGTGACCGTAGTATGCGGGTTACTCTTAGTTCAGCATACTTAGTCAGCAGAAGATCGTCAGCGGCGAGTCATACTTAGTTTACCGGCGACCGTCGGAGCAAGTCATACTTAGTGCAGTATACATAGCCTGCAGGCCACCATTGATGGCGATCTTTACTTAGTCCGCAGGCGATCGACGGAGGCGAGTGATACTTAGTCCAACGTAATTATACTTAAATACGATTGCAGCCGACGCCCCGATCGGATGGATTCATCCAAGCAGTGCGAGAAGTGCATCATCATTGCGCTAGTTTTCTTTGTAGGTTTGCTGCCACCTGCTAAGCCAAACACGCAAGAGGAATCACAAGACAACGACGCCTTTATTGCGCGCGATTGACCAAATCGGTGATAACAAACGTACGAGGACGATTATGGTTGTGACGATGGACTGCTAACACTTCTTGAATGGCTTCATTGAGTCGTGGCGTTGGCAGCAGTCTCACTTAAAGCGAAACTGAGTACGTAGGCGACCGTCGGCGTGCTAATTGCTCCCGACGAAGCTGAGATCCCCACGTGGACGCACGACATCACGGGGTGAATCGTAACGTACCAAGAGATTGCACAGCTGGCGTATGACGTCATAACTTCAGACAAAAGTCATTTGATAACATTTGATAAAGTAAAGGGCGCGATAAGCCCACTTTCCTCGCGATTACTTCAGTTATAACAATGGGCTCCTCACAATCCAAGAGCCACAAGCATTGAAGGCCCTACATGCACCCAGCAAGGAAGCAAACCCGTTGAAAAAAAAATCATGAGAAAATACCCCTGACGCACTTTACCCGTGAAGAAATGTGTTCTTGTATTGGTTATTTTGATAAACCCGGAGTCGACAAGAGTGTGTCGTGTGTGCCGCGTTTTCGAAACCGCCTAAAGCTCCTCACAACCGAGCATGGCAAAGCATAACACTCGCATAATACGCTCATTGCGTATTTTGTGCTTCCCTTGTTTATCAAAATGATAGAGGCGAGGTTATTGTTTTATGATAAGCATGAAGTTTGCTCGCAGGTTTACCCAGAAAGAGGGTTGTTTGAAAGCGGTCGGGTCATTCCACGCCAAATGAGACGCGGATATTCTTTCATGTCTGGGATTTGTACGAAAAAAAAACAAAAACAATTTGGATAAATAGGCCTCTGAACTCAAAGAAAAGCGTTATGTTTTTGTAAAAACATAAATCCTGTTTTTGCTACTATCGTGCTCTAATTGTTTCTGCGATTTGCATAAAACCCCTGCAATTAAGAAATACATTGTGAAAAAAAATGCTTGCGTACCATACAAATTTAGGTGGGTGCCTCATTACTTAATAACATGCCTTATACTGCAGTAAAAAACAACATTGAAGAATGCCATTTTGTGTCTAGTAGGAGCTTCAAAAACGGAACGACTTAATGAAATTTCTTTATTTCTTTTAGTGAACTTGAATTTGGGTGTTAGTAACAATATATTTAGTTTGTTTTCATAGAACTAATACTTGAATCGCACGTGTTATATATTGAAAGCCTCGTTTTGTTGCGCATTGATTAAATAACAGAATCTTCAGTTTATGCTGAAACGGCCTTATTGAGAGCCAGAAAAAGCAATGTGGGCATCGGTACCCGCAACTTTCGAGATAGCCAAAAGTTCAATTCACCTCATTCCTTCAACATTTCACAAAACTAGAAAAAAAAAACTTTTTGTTGTTGCTGATAAAAAATATATATATTTTTTAAAGATGAGCCTCTCTAAGCATGCCTCCAGGCACCCGCCTCGTAGCTGACGCACGCTGGTGTTCGCCCGCGAGGCGCCAACAGTGTGAGACGCCGCCGCAAGGTCTTCACCGCTCTCCTAAAAACATGTTTTATTCAGTTGAAGTGGACATTATTCTGACTTCCGTGCGTCTTTAATTTACCTAATGATACTGGTGTCTTAATTTTACTCTACTTGTGCCCAGGTAACTGTTGACGAGCACAGGGATGCATCGTCTGCTTTCCAAGTTTGGGAATGCACACTGCGCGTCCGCCTTAATTGTCTGTTGTGTGTCCAGATGTAAAAGCAATTCAAACCGGAGAGCTTTTCACCGATGCCAAATGATAATAGTAATGTCGCTTCCCCATTGAAGTTAAATGTATTTAGAGAGAACTATGATGTATTGGAGTTTGTTGTCGCATCAAGGACGGGCTGCCGAGATAGTGACGAGATCATGGAAACTACTACGTCACTCTTTATGCATCCTTTTGAGCAGTGCTTCAGGCAATTTGTTTGCGCGCAAAATTGAAATCGGGAGCGAAACCGGGAAAACTACTCGATGAATATCTAAGAAAGTGTATTTATTACCTTTTGGAAAATTCTGTAAATTGGCTAATCCTCTAATAGTAGCTGGCCTCAATACAGGAAATGCACCATCAGCCATGAGACCACTAATTAAAATGTTCATTAACAATGCGTTTAATAAAGCGACTTACCATGACTGTTATTACCTGATATAATGTCCGCCGAGCCTGACACTCAGATGGCGAAGACGGAACCCGTGTAACTTCCACCTCTTATCAAACACATTTCTTCTAAAAATACTAGTGAGTTCGGAATTCGAGGCATGTTCTGCTGGCCTCCAGTGTATTTTGGGGTCTAAAATACTGCACATCTAAGTGAGTTCAGGGGTGAGGTGTCTACCGCAAAAAGTGGAATGCTCTTTCCATCATTACACTGATTTTGGTAGCACTACATGTTATATCAAAATACGTTTCAGTTTAATGGGGAAGCGACATCACTGTTAACATTTTGCATCGATGAAGAGCTAAACGTCCTCAATTGTTTTTACATCTGGACATACGACAGACAAGGCCGATGCGCAGTACAGATTCCCAAACTCGGGAAGCAGACGATGAATGCCTGTGCTCGTCGACAGCTACCTGGGCACAAGTAGAGTAAAATTAAGACGCCAGTATAATTATGTAAGGTAAAGAGGATAGGGATGCATGAAACATGCTTCATCTGAATAAAACGTGATTTCAGGAGTGCAGTGAAGACCTTGCAGCGGCTGCTCACACCGTTGACGCCTGCAGCTGGCGAACGCCACAGCGTCCATCTCCTACCAGGCGGACGCGCGGACGCATGGTCGGAGTGGCTAATCTTTAAAAATTATTTTCTCAGGAACAACAAAATGTACTGTTATAACTTTTTATATGTTGAAGAGAAGAGGGGATTTACCTTTTTTGTTATTTCGAACCTTGCGGGCACCGATGCTCACATTGCTTTTTCTGGCTCTCAATAAGGCCGTTTCTGCATAAATTGGGGATTTTGTCATTTAATTAAAACGCAACAGACCGAGACTTTCAAAATTAACACGTGAAATAAATTACTAGTTTTACAAGCACAAAAAATATTGTAGCTAACTATAACCTCCAAGCTCACAAAAAAAAAGTTATAATAAAGTTTTTTTTTTGTTGTGTTCCTACTTTGACTAAAATGGCGCCTTTCAGTTTTTGTATTTTATTGTAAGATAGGGCATGTTATTAAGTAATTAGGCCCCAAACTAAATTTGTGTTGTATGCAACCCTTTTTTCGCAATGTTTTTCTTAACTATATAACTATAAATATAACTTAACGATATGCAAATTCCAAAAATTTTAAACTTAATGTCAGAAAAAATATTATTTTTTTACAAAGAAGTATTTCTTTTGGGGCTTCAGAGACTTTTTTATTCACCTTAATTTTTTCGTACATATCCCAAAGGTGAAAAAAATGGTCGCGTTTCCTTTGGCATGCAAGTACCCGGTCCTTCGTTGCCCTTGAAGGCGCTGCAGCTGGTTGCGATAGGATCGCCGCCCTCCCCCATACCTGCTAGCGCGCAGGCAACGTAAAATAACCGTTTTCGAAAGGCGCTCTTCTGCTGACCTTGACAACTGATAGATCTAAGGAGGTTGCGGGAGGATAGCGTTCCTAGCGTCACCAAGCGGCAATGCCTCAATGGGGCAACGAAGAAGAATCGTTCTAGATTCACGCTCTTTCTGCGGAAATGTTTACCCAAACATTAGGGGCATCATAAAAACCCCAATAAAATCACTTTCTACGGCAGGCAATGTGCATCCAATGTTCCACTGCTTACGCCCCTTCTGTCCGCAGTGTGGGCTGAAAGCGTAGCGAGCGCCACCCAGCGGACGCGCCACGTAAAGGCGCCAGACGTTATGAGAAGCTTGTCAACATGACTTTGATCTAGCAACGTTGGTCGTGGTGCCTGCAGTCAACACACCGTTAATGTCGGCGCATGTACACGGCCATCGGAGCAGTCGAACTTCCACACCGTATCGCTAGACCTTTGAAAGTCCCTAACGGGTTCGAAGAACGGGAATTTCAGCTGCGGCGGGCTGAGGCACTCGTCATAGACAGGATATGGATGAGGCACCGAAGCGGAATCAGAAGCGGAAGCAAAAATGAAGTGAAAATCTTTAGAATCGTGTTCAAGAGGGGGCACGGAAACCACAACGCCAAGACTGTGATAGGGATTCACGCAAGCGTCGAGCTGCTGTCACTGTGACACACGTTATGTGGTATCGTAATCGCATTCGATGTTTTTTTTTTTATCTTTCCCTTTTTTCTTATACACTTCATTTTCACGTTTTCGCAATTTCACCTATTTAAAATAAAATTAAAATAAAAGAATACGTCTCCTACGCTTACGGTGTCTTAGCAAGATTACGTTTATACGTTTGTTTTCATGAAAATCTGTAACGCTCGACACTTGCAAGCTTCAGTGCTATAGGTTACCTATAGCACTGAAGCTTGCAATGTCGAGCGTTAAAGATTTTCATGAAAACAAACGTATAAACGTAATCTTTGCTAAGATACCGTAAGCGTAGGAGACGATTCTTTTATTTTAATTTTATTTTAAATAGGTGAAATTGCGAAACGCAGAAATGTGTTTCGCAATTTCATGGCGTCATGGCACGTAGGGGCAATTTATAAAACACGAACCCAAGGGCACTCGTGACGGGGAGTGCCCTTGTCGTCCTGGGGACCGAGGGATTCCCAGCCAAATACTATTCCGACTAAACAAACCAGAGCAGTTTTTTTTTTATTTCGAGGTAAACGGTGCAGGTCAACAGGGAAAGCTTGTTAACAGTTTCTTTATAAAGTCATCTTTTACACTTGCTTGAGCATGCTGACAAAGGCCATGGAACATACAATTTGTTCAGCTACCATGATGAGTACCTAAGCTTGTCCATCACGCATCAGCCCCTCCCACATCACGTAAGACAGCATGCGTAACAAACCATCAGCACCTAGAATAATCAAAGCCTCCGCATCGCCTCCTCTCACTTCATGAAACGTCATCAGAGTCGGATCGCGCTAACTGGTATATTGGGCCTCATGGGGCCTCCTAGGTTCTCACCGTACACCCGTTTGTCCCATATAATGCACCCCAAAACTTCAGTTCGACGTACTGTACTGCGCACTATAGTCGAACAGATAACCCCAAACTTTACGAGGGGCTTGATAACGTTGCAATATAACTTGTTAAATAGCGAAAGTACGTATCAAAAATCACAGAAATAAAACACTGAGGTTTTGCAGTAGCGCCAAGAAAACTGCGATTATGTTTTTTGGAGTAAGTAACACGTTCATTAGCTATTTTAATAAGTTTGTCCACACGGCTATCAAGCCTCACGTGAAAGTTAATACCGTCACCCTTTTGTTTTTAGAGTGAGTCTGTACTTTGACGCGTCGATTGAACCCCAGCCCCAGCTGAACACTGATGCAGCACTCGTGCCCAATCACCGTGGCCCAATCTCAGGCCTTGACCGATCTGACTGTGATGACGGTGCGATCACTGCGAGGAGGCCTTCTGCTTATCTAGTTGGTGTTGAACAAACACACTTCATCCGTAGGGTAGCTTATCCCATTTCTGTGATAAGCTACAATAAGGATGGTAGCTCATCCGTATGGTAAGCTATCTTATGATGAGCTACCGTAGCTCATCTGTGAGATGAGCTACATGGTAGCCCGGGCTGTCAGCATGACCAAAGTGGTATAAATGTTTAAATCACAACCCATCAGAATGTTTGCGATGTTTCGGGATGTGTTTCTTAAGTCGTTTTCATCCGTCCCTTGCTATGTCAATTCAAGCTATCATGCTGAGTTTTTTTCAAATGGCGGACTCTGTCGACATCAGTCCTGAAGTTTTTTTTAAACATTATTAAGCCAGAAATCAGCCGTCTTCCTTAATACTTGCACATATCTTTCAACACTCATTGGACAATGCATTTCCACCTAGCGAGTGGAAAATTGGTAAAGTTACTTCCTTGCACAAATCGGGCAGTAATCAGCCTCCTTCCATCAATTATTTGCCCATTTTACTAACCACAGTTTCCTAAAAATGTTTGAAAGACGCAATCTATGCGTAACTAATTAAAAACCTCCTGGAAACACATTCATAATTTTCAGCAGCTCAACATGATTTTAGGAGATGCTCTCCTTGTGAAACTCAACTCCTCTTTATCACTAACGTTTGCATACAGCTCTTTATGAGGGGTCTGATGTGGATTACACCATTTTAGATTTTTTAAATGCATTTGACCAGGTCTCAAATATACTTGTATTGCTTAAATTATCAAACTTAACATTGTCCGTAACGTGCTGAATTGGCTTGCATCATTTTCAACCAATCGTTCACCATATTTAACGTGTAATGGCCGCTAACTCCCCTCTCGTGTCAGTCCCTCTGGTGTACCTGAAAGGCCTGCTTTAGTTCAGTTACTTATTCTAAAATACATGGTACTTTTTTTAAGCTTAACAAATTAAAAGAAAAAGAAACAACAACAACGTGAAAGTAACACTTATGCGGTTTGTGGAGGTGAGTTATTCGGCCAGAGGGATATAGCATAGGGGGCTAATCGTAACCATCAGGCGGCTAACTAAGTAAAAGTTGTTAATTAAATTTTTATCAGTGAAACTAGACATATGATTCCACTTAGAAACTTGCTGAGCATAATCAAAAACAACTAAATCAAAAAAGTTAGGACGCAAACGAGCTGGTGAAGGTTTAACAGAATTTTAGACAAACCCATAGAAACTGAGAAAAGACGAAGGACAACACAACACAGAGACTCTGTGTCTCTTTGAGCACGTGAGAAGCGGAGTAGTGTGCTAAAGGTACCACCCGTGCCGCAGGAGAAAGGCTACCTGTGCGATAACGTGCCCGCGCAATTTTGCCGCCTCTTATCGCAGCCCCAGCTTTCGTTGTAGCTGGTTCACGAGTGGTACGTTAGCTCACTACGCGCTTCCTACGCACTCAAAATATTAAAAAAAGAGATTGATTTAGTTTTTGTTGACGCTTATCAAGTTTCTATTTTGAGCCATATGTCTATTTTCAGTAATTAAAAAGTTAAATGACTATTGTTACTTAACTAGCCTACTGATCGTTATGATGAGCTCCCTGTACTATGTCACTCTGGCCGTAGAACGCACCTACACAAACCTCACAAGTGTAGCTTTTAGGCGTGTTTTTAAAGTACTCTGTTTAGCTAAAAACAAACAATTATAATAACAACCTGCAGAATATCGTTTCATCTTAAAGTAAACTTTTGGCTGTTGGCTGCGTTAATCATGGTATTAAATAAGCGACTCCAACACACACCAACTGCCACTTGATTCAGAGAATATTTTTCAGTCACGGTGAACTCTGGCAAAAGGTACTTTATATTAACAAATGCAAAACAATGCACACAACAGTAAAGATATATTTACAGCTATTTATATTCTCAATGAAACACCCTACTGCTTGTATATTTCTACTAGTACCTGGCGTGATCGTGAGTTTCAATCTTTCCTGGCGGGTGCCAGTTGATTACGTGAAAACAATACTGATTTTATACTTGGCTGCCTCAAACGTAATTTTTATTAACGTGTATCACCTTGAAAATTATGTCTCCATAAAACGCTGGCGGCGGCCTAAACACGAATGTGCAGCCTTTATATTGCATTTCTTCGCTAGTTATCTCATCTACTCACTTGAGTGGTTCAAAACAGATCCGCAAGTTTTTGTATACAACCAAGTATAACAGCACTGCAAGTTACACTTCGATGAAAAAAATACTCCACTACTTCCAAGGTATGCACACGGTTGCAATGTCTCGTGTTTGTTTTTGTTTTGTTTTTCTAAAATTAACCATAATCCCTCCACTCTGTGCACAGCTAATTATCCCCCAAACTAGCACGCCAGACAAACGTCTCACTTAGCCCAAGTTTGGCTATCCCAGGGTACTAACTTGGGCGGCTTTCATTCGAAGGCGTTGGTTAGTGCCACGTACTTTTCTTTGACGTTTTATGGCGTGTCTTTCGCTTATCCCCAAATGGTTCAAGTTCCAGATTTATAGCCAAAGATGCCACGTATCAATTGTACAAGGCTGCAAATAAGCTTAATTCTCACTTTTATTTCGTAATTTAGGCTTAAATTCACCCGGTAAAAACCGAACAACAATAAGTGTAGCCTCTTCTGACATTTCCTAGAGAAATGAGGCCCAAAGATACCCGGTCACAACCAAACTTGTAGGCATTAAAACCTAACTCAGGCACTTATTTGGCAATTTAGGGCTAAAATTCCTTGACTCTGGAGAAGGAATGTCAACTTTGGGTATAGCTCGACTTTCTTAGATTCTTTTAAAAGCTCTAAATTGCCAAACGCGATCGAAATTTAGCTTCAAGAACATTGCTACTTGAACCTCAGTTGGTTATTTCAGCACGCATTGATCATCTTCGCGAAGTCGGTGTTTAAAGGGGCGAGGCAACACTTTTTAAAACTTGCGCAAATACCGCTTAAAACGGATCCCTGACGTTAATGACCTATGAAACACGGGTTCGTTTTTCACCCCACGCAATAGAAGTCCCCCAAAAAATTAAAGAAAAATGAGCATCGTTCACCCCCTCAACTCGCAGCCAGAACAAGCGGCCACGTGATCTGGAGCCGATTATATGCCGCCAATGTTGACCACAGCCACGCGCTGGGGTTGGCAAAGCACAGGACACGCGCTGAGTTCCAGACATTGTTATGGCTCGGCTATTGTCGTCGTTGCAGCGATTGGACACGGACCACTACCCGAATGCTTCTCGAGCTAGTAATTATCACGAGCCCAAATCGAGTGCCCACGCAATGCTCGGGTCGAATCTATGAACAGCATTCAGATATCGTCATATGGGTGTACTCCGGTCCCCACGTTACGTCATCAAATTTTGCAAAGGGGAGATTGTATGAAAATGATCGCTTTTGTCTTTGATATTTCACCGCAACAAAGGAGTTTCTTGGCCAGTGGCGTTGCGTGCGAGTATCCTTGAGTCCCACTAGTACCATTAAGCTCGTGTAAAGTGAGAAACATTCCAAATAAATATCGTTGCACCGCTCCTTTAAGGATGCGGTCCCGCGGCGGCCATCTTGAACAAGGAGTTAGTTCAACCAATAGATGGCGACACACATCCGTGAGGTGGCCGAAATATTGGTTCACAGTGGGATGGCACAAGCACAATCACGTTTCCATCGTGGCCTTGCTCGCGCCGCTGCCAGCTGTGCTCAGCTGGCTCAGTAGCGTAGCCCAGCAAAATCATGGGTCCGAGGACGTCAGGTTGGGTAATAATTGTTCTCTGATATTGGGGCATTCGGTTCGGTGGTTGCCACGGGTTTTCGCAAAAAGATCTTACCAAGGAATCAGCGATTTGTAAAATAGTGCGCGCCGCCTATCGCGCAACGCCGGAAACTTCGACATTTTGGGTGCGAGGCTGGAAAGTGGTTGGAATACAACTAGGCTTCGCGATGCATGGTTCGGCTCGATACATGTGGGGCGTAAAGCTCGTGCACGCAGTCTGTTCCAAGCACTGCCTCTAGACTCTGATTGAATAGGGTGAAAAATTCCCTAGGAAAGTATAAAATTAACGTACCCTTGAGGAAATGCCCGCGGCAGATCCGCCAGTGCTCGTTCGGCTGCCATGGTGAGCCGTCCGTGTTCCTTCTCCTCACGGCAGCTATCCAAGCCTCTCTCTTCGCAGAATAATGCTTGGCCGACGGAAATCTAAAAATTACACCATCTTCCCGAGGGGAACCATGGGGTGATGCGGAGCATCGTGTTGGTTCCGAGGAAAGAGTCAGTTGCGTGCTGACGTCGAGAGATGGCGCCACCAACTGCCTTAGCGGCACTCCCTACGCGAGCCTTCGTCGCGGCTCGCGGCAGAGAAACTTAAAACAATCGCCGCTCGCCGTTTATTTTTTTTTCACACTTGAAGGAGAGGAGACTAGAGGAGGAGAGTTGCGCGTGCGCGCGCGGTGTGAGTAGAAGCGAACGCACGCGCAGTGCACGCAGCTGGTAGAGAGAGAGAGCGGAGAGAGTAACGCGCAGCTGTTGGAGAGAGGGAAGGAGGAGAGTTGCGCGTGCGTAGAGTGAGTGCGGACTACAAGGCCGCTGGACATAGACCCGAGCAAGAGATGCTCCGCATTTAAAAGCTTAACGTTCTCTTTACCGTAAAAGTAATTCGCGCAACCATAGGCAACACAGTGCGCCGGCATGGCGACAAACAAAGGGATTTGCGAGCTTTCTTCGTCGTCGCTTCCGTGCCTCTGTCGCAGCCTATGGCCGGCACGCTCTTTTGTTTTCCAACCAAACAAGGGACGCTAGCAACGAACTCTCCTCGCGCATGCGCAGCAGCTTTTTCGCAAATCGTGTTGGGCTGGGATAAATGATTTTAAAGTGACACTTTACTAATCGCATATCGTTAAAGGGGCGATGCAACAATTTTTGTACTTTGCGCAAATACCGCATAAAACGGATCCCTGACGTGAATGACCTATAAAACACGCGTTCGTTCTTCACCCCATGCAATAGAAGTCCCAGAAAAAAATTAAAGAAAAACGAGCACCGTTCACCCCTCAACTCGCAGCCAGAACAAGCGGCCACGTGATCTGGAGCCGATTATATGCCGCCAATGTTGATCGTAGCCACGCGCTGGGGTCGGCAAAGCACAGGACACGCGCTGAGTTCCAGACATTGTTATTGCTCGGCTATTGTCGTCGTTGAAGCGATTGGACATGGGCCACTACCCGAATGCAAGTCGAGGCATCGATTGTCACGAGCCCAGATCAAATGCGTACGCAGTCTTCGCGTCCACTGTGTGAGCAGCATTTGAATATCGTCACAGCTGGGATCGCAAAGCTCGATGACGCATTCCCGGGGATCGTACTGTTGCCATTGTCCCCACAGCTCCGTCATCAAATTTTTCGAAGGAGCAAAAGGAGGCTTTGGAAGGAGAGACTGAAAGAAAAGCTCCGCTTTCATCCTTTGAATTCCGCCGCGACGAAGACGCTTCTTGGTCAGTGGTGTTGCGTTCGAGTATTCTTGGGTCCCACGAGTGCCAGGAAGCTGGTGTAAAGTAAGAAAGATTCCTACCCAATGTCGTTGCACAGCCCCTTCAAGTGGGCCAAAATAAAGATGGTAGAAAGCTTGTCGGTACGAACATTTGAAAACATAGCGGACTATTTCGATTTTTTTTTTCCTTTGAAAGCTTTCCGCCGTTTCACTTTTATACATCCGCGGATCCCAAAGCTCGTCGGCGGGGAAAAACGTCCGCCGACCCCAGCTCACGCATTGGACACGAGAACTGCGTCACTCGGACGTATGGGCTCGTCAACAATAAATCGGTCGACGAATATTTGTATTCGTGTTCGTGGCCAATGAGTGCCCTGAAGGAACGTATCGTCACTTGCAAATGACAAGTCATATGGTGTGCATAAAAAGCACGGTAAAGGCTTGAAGTCATCACACCGGCGCCCAAGAATGTCACGACGACGTGATTTCACAATTCGCCTTTGAGTTGAGGATTAAAGCTAAGAAGGAAAAAGTAGGAAAATCGTTTCATTACCCCTTTAATTGTTGATCGACGCGTCAATAATCTGCCAATGAAATATTCTTCTGCAGGGATGCACGCTCAGTAGAGTCAATCTCCCAAGACACCAGCGGAAGCGGACGTCTAGTAAAATGCTTCGCGATTTACGATACTTAGCTCATCATTAGAATGGTGGCTGAAAAGTGACGTCATAAAATATTGTGTTCCACAGGATCCGGAAGATGTTGTAAAGGTTGTTACGTTATAGTTTCCAGAAATCAAACACCGTTACCATAATTTCGGAAGTACCGAAAGACATAATGGTGTACGTACAGCTTTGGCGAAAGAAATATGATGCATCAGATTAAATAGGAAAACGTTTATTTGCAACGAAGACGCTATGAATGAGTGGAGTTTAGCGACGGCCGACGATGAGCGTTCGGGGATTTATAAGTCAATAAGCGATAAGCGTCGAGCGTCAAGCACAGCACGTCGCTGCCTACGTTGTCGACGTTTTGAACACTTACCGCTTTCGAGAAAGGTGTTGACACCTCAGGGAACTTTCCGGAAAGACTCGAAGTCTTCCTAGAGTCCAGCGCCATCATGAACAGTAACTGAAAACAATCCACTATTAAGTCGGTTGAATGGCGAAACGTATGCGCATCTGAGGAGTCATGACCGATGCGTACTCTAAGTATGGTTGGAAGTTTAGGCGATGTATTACACGACGTCCAAACGCTTGATTGACGTACTGCGCTCTTTTTTCGCTACTTTTAGCCTACCAAAAATACTTTTCTTTGATAACGCGCCGCATTCTGTTTCAAATAAAATAAACAAAAAATAGACAAAACAAAAAAACAAAAAAAAACGGCGTCAGGCACCACATCAGTGCACCATACCATTATACGACTAACGGGCAAGCAGAACAGATGGTGTGCGAAACGAAGAAGGGCCTTCTGAAGCTTACGGAAGAAGCAGTTCATTGAAGAATCGCCAGATTCTTGTTTCGGCAGCACTCCACGGTCTCATCTTCCCCAAGGAAAACACCCGCCAAGGCAATGTTCGACGGACGAAGAGCCCCACACCCCTCGATCTCAAGACCATATGGCCTACGGACGGAGATCCGTAGGCAACCCAGCCGTGATGATGTCGCCTAATGTACCACTCCTCATGCAGGTTTGCACTTGGTGCCTACTCATCGCTTCGGGCCAAAGGTCGCCTTCATCGCCTATCGGATATCGCGCTGGCATCGCTCATCTGCAGTTGCTCCACGTGGGCAACATCTACAGCGCACCCTTCACGGGCACGTTGACGTCAAAACAACTTCAAGAAGCAGCGCCACCACTGCCTCTAAAGGAAATGCAAGCGGCTGCGGGCGTCAGTGGACACGGCAACTCAGCCGTGATGATGTCGCCTAATGTACCACTACTCATGCAGGTTGGTGATAGAAAACATGTTTTTCACATCGACTACCTCTGTTTGATTGTGTTGCCGTGTCCACACACACAATTGCAGCTTGTGTACGCGATTGTTTCTCTGTAGCAGGCCTGTTGCTCATACTAGCTGGAGATGTGGAGGAAAACCCAGGGCCTATTACGCAATAAATGTTTAATGATATGATTCGTGCACAAAAGGAGATCCTTGCTAAAATTACTGAGGTACAAGTAAAACAGACTTCGTCGGAAGAAAGTATGCTACAAATGCAAAACATGCTACTTGTGATAGAAAAAAAACTTGAGAGCTTAAGTGAAACTGAGAACAGGCTTGCTAAACTTGAAAACTCTGTTAGTGGCTATGATGTCGAAATATAAATACTCTTGTAAAACAAATTGATGACTTAGAAAATTGTTCACGACGAAATTACCTTATCGTAAGATGAATTGAAGAAGAGGCTTCTAAAAACGAGGATGTACTATTGAGGAAAATCAACAATGAGGTGTTTGACTTTATACTAAATCAAAAACTGAACTCTATCGAACGTATACATCGACTTGGAAAAAAGATGTCTGGTAGAGATCGCCCTGTAATACTTACAGTTGCGGATTTTAAAGAGAAAATGGCTATCATGAAAAGCTGCGTCAAACTTAAAGGTACAAAAATTAGCATCAATGAAGACTATTCTAAGAGGGTTGTTGAGCTTCGAAAGAATCTGTGGGATTCAACCGCAGAGGAGAGAAAAAACGGTGCCAAAGTCAATCTGGTCTTTTGATAAGCTGTGGCTTAACATTGTTCTGTACGCCTGGAATGAAGTCAGCAATGAGAGATACAAGTGTCGCGTTCCTCCGGAAGCAAATAACGAGTGAATAAAACAAAATGATTCAGCATGTTTTAAAATAATAAACGTTAACGCCAGAAGTATTGCAAACAAGGTTAACGTGCTCGAAAACATAATGCTAGAACACGATCCTGCAGTGGCTGTAATTACCGAGACATGGCTTCATGAAAATATCCTAAACTCCGAAGTTACTTCTCCGAATTATTCAATGGTAAGAAAAGATAGAGGGGGAAGAGGTGGCGGAGTTGGTATTATGATTAAAAATAACATGAAATTTGATGTCCTTGAGGAAGTGCGGGATGTGGAAGCATTATGCATCAAGATAAACTTGAATAACCGTACAGTTTATATTGGTGGCGTGTCCAGAGCCCCATATTCGCCATTTGAAATGGTGTTAAAACTAAGGGGCTACATGGATTCAAATTTACGTTACGGAGACAAGATATTGTTACTGGGAGATCTCAATTTACCTGGAATTGACTGGTCATCGTATTTTCATGGAACGGTGGAAGTAGCTAGTTCCCATCAATTATTAGAGCTTGCATTTTACTATAACTTATCCCAGGTGGTAGCAGATTACACTAGAGTGTGTTCAACAACGTCAATAATTTTAGATCTGGTTTTTGTTTCCGAGAGTCTAAAGAAAGGTTTTACAATATAACACTTAAAAAATTCCTCAGCGAGGTTCCTAAGAAGTTCTGGCGGTACGTCGACCCTTCGGCTAAGTTCCAGCAGTGTGCCTCTGACCCAAAAAATGAAAAGCAGAGCGTTGAAAATTTTAGCACTTTTTTTCATCCGTCTTTACCAACGATAATGGAAATTCGCCAAGCTTTAGTGATTCTTTTAACAATCCTCCCACCAATGATTTAGATATAAGTGAGCAAGGAGTTCTTACTAGGTTTCTTAATAGTAGGTTTCTAAATACCTTACTATCATCTTTAGATTGTCTATGAGTAGCGGTTCTTTTCCCAGCGCGTGAAAAATAGCAAAAATTATACCCGTCCTCAAGAGTGGTAGTGTTAATGACGCCTATAACTTTCGCCCCATTTCCCTTACTAGTACATGCTCTAAGCTTTTTGAGCATATCATATCTAAACAACTACTGGCTTACCTTGAAGATTATGACATATTATTTAAATTACAGCATGGTTTCCGCAGAGGTCTTTCTGCGACTACGCAGCTCATAGAAACTGTTCATGATCTCTCTCAAAGGATAAACTGTCGTGGTCAAACTGATATAGTATTTCTGGATTTCTCAAAGGCGTTTGACAAGGTATCTCACCCAAAATTATTATTGCAAATCAGTGCTGTCTTTAAAAATCCAGCCATCACGAAGTGGTTTTCCTCTTATTTTTCATCACGGAAACAGTATGTTAAAGTTGGGGGAAGCAAATCCACTATGTCCCCACTTGTTTCAGGCGTACCCCAGGGCAGTGTCTTGGGTCCTCTTTTATTTTTTGATTTTTATAACGATCTGCACAATGACATTTCAGTTCCAATCAGACTATTCGCCGACGATTGTGTGATTTACGATAAAATTGAAATATCAGACTATCAAATCGAATTAAACTGTAACTTAGAAAACAATTGGCAAATAGTGCTAATCCCCTGAAAAATCAGTCTTCATGTCTATTACGAGAAAAAATATATTGGCTTATAATTATTGCGTTGCCGGCGCTGAGCTGGAGAGAGTAAAAGAAGATAAATACTTAGGCTTAATATTTACTCCTGATCTAAAATGAAACACTCACATTGATAACGTATGCATCAAAGCTAATAAAGCACTGTGGTGCCTTTGACGAAACCTCGCTATTGCAACTCCTGAAATAAAAAGTCTGGCTTATATGACCCTGGTAAGACTCGTCATCGAGTATTCTAAAATTGTATGGGACCCATATACCGTTACAAATTGCAAAAAGCTGGAGAAAATTCAGCGACTCGCATCCAGGTTTATTTTTAATAAATACAGCCACGTTCATTCCCCCACAAAACTATGTGAACTTGCCAATCTTCCTACATTTGAATCAAGAGCGAAATATGAAAGGTTAAAGTTTCTTTTTCAGATTATTCATGATTGCGTAAAGATAAAGAAATCTGGGTACTTTGAAATTCGCTCCACCGAATCCTCAAGACATCGTCAGAGCATGTACTATCGCGGACAATATGAGCTGAAACAGCGCTCCGGCCGGCGCAGGGTACTACCTCCGCCGCCTGTCGCCTTGCTCCGCACACACGGCACACCCTGAGGCCGAGATAAATTATCACTTGCGCTCGCTGCGCCACTGCGCTCTTCCGGCCGTCTGCAAGCGAGACGGCGGGTGGTAGGGCCAGGTGTGTGTGGTAGGGCCAGGGCGGCGGGGGGAACAAAAGATTACACTTGTAGTGCCTCTTTTGGAATTGATTAACTCTGCTCTATCGTGCAGAATACCGTGAAAAAAACGCTGACTGGTGAAGAAAAAATATTGAAGTGTCTTAAATTTCAGCGGCGAATATCGTTTTTGAAGGTCACATCAGAAGACGTTGCAGGTTGTTCTTGTTTGATTATAGACCATTCTATTCAGCGCTCTCTGGGCGGCACCATTTTGTTCGACAGCAGCGCCCTCTCATAAACATCCGGGAAATTAAGCGGGTTCGCCGGGGTAAAACGAGAGAGGGCACGCGCCCGACTCCGCTAGCAGACGACAAACCGGAAGGTTGCCATTCTCCATCTTTGGGCTGTAGCGGCGGGCTGTACGGAACATTGAATTCTCGCTCGTGGCTGCCGTTGTGAAGTGGTTCGCGTTCTTAGAATAGTTGTGGCTACTCCAAAATCAACATATAGCTCTCTGTTGTTCTAGTTCAGTAAATGATCAACTAGCATATCTTTTTTCCGTTACTTAAATAGCAGTTGAGTCAGCCGGCAGTACTACCCTCAACTACTGCGTATATTGTGGCAGGAGAGCACGTTTTTATTTATTATTTCAGACTTCCACTCATGGTCGCTAAAGGCCTACACCAGTACGAACCTTGTAGAGTAAAAAGGTACAGCAACCGGATTTACTTTTCGCCGGAGAGACCGGCCAATCTGACACAGTTTTCCCTATTTCTTTTTTATTTGCACGCAGGTAACAGCGCAATTGGACCCTGTTAGTCTTTTTATCTTGCATAGTATTGCACGATAACTGGCATACGAATATCTGCGCATCTGCGCTTGAAATTTTCAAAATGACACGTTTTTAAACAGAGTTTGTACGCGAGCCGGATGCTAGGTACTGCCCACTCGGCGAAGCAGACGACACACGGGTGAGAGGGGAGGGCATTTTTTTCTTTATATTACCCTCTCTGCTATGACCCTAATGGAACGGTCTATAGACGCTTTCAGCGAGTCAGTTACTCGAGCTGCCACCAGTCGGCGCGCCCTCCGCGCACTTTCCGGACCGCCATAGCCGACCTTAAGTTTCTCGCCGTTGCTCCGCGTTGTGTGCTGCACAGGCCACTACCAGAGCTTCGTCTTCGTCTTCTTTTACGTTCCGCGTTGAAATCTTGAATTTTCTTTAGGTCTTTTCGATATTTAGGACATTCATTTAATCATCTGATATCTATATTTCGACATAGCTCTTGTATTTTCTTATTAATGGAATGGAATCGGACAGCGATTAGATCCACGATACAAGATTATGAGGCTTCAATGACCATGTAAGTTTATCCCATTCTTACGCTTTTGTCGCTAATAAAGGGAAGTCAACACTATTGCGGCATATGTAAATTTCATCTGACGCAGTAAGGCTATTGCAGTCGTGCTTGTCACTGCATGTGTGCAGTCGTTTCCGTAAAGCCGACCCGCATGTAAGCAATTTAGAGTGCAACGAGCGACGGAGATTTCTTACTGTCGCCCGTCGCGTCGCTCGGTTTTTGGGTTCCTAGAAAACGTCGCTCACCGTCTTGGTCGCTTGCTCCCGTTGCTTCCATGCGGTTTGCATCGTCGCGCGACTGACCGAGCGACAGCGAAGCGGGTCGCCGTCGCTTATCTCGTCGCTCGGCGCCAAATCGCTTACATGCAGTTTATGCTCAATTAATTTACAAGCACGCAGCATTGAACCATTGGCGCCTTGATATTAAGTATAAACTGCATGCAAGCGATTTGGCGAGCAACGAGACAATCGACGGTGACCCGCTTCGCTGTCGCTCGGTCAGTCACGCGACGAGAAACGAGCAGAAACGAGAGCGCACATGCAGCGAGAAGCACGACTGGATAGCCTTACTGCGTCAGTTGAAAACTGCATATGTCGCAATGGTGTAGACTGCCCTTTATTAGCAAGAAAAACGTTAGAATGGGATGAACGTATATGGTCTCTGAAGCCATGATCTTGTATCGGGCCCCTACCGAAAAATCCGGTATAACTTTTCACTATCCGGATTAGGGAACCGGAAATTTGTTTTTAAAAACCCGAAATCCAGATTGCAGCCAAAGGAATTATTTCTGAAAACCCAAATTCCAGATAGAGTCCAAATAGAATCCAGATAGATTTCCGGTTCCATAATCCGGATAGCGAAAAGTTATACCAGATTTTTCGGTAGGGGCGCTTTCTTGAAATGCACTGAAATGCACGTTAGCTGAACATGGGGCTACATGTTACACGCATTGTGATGGTGGTTCCGTCGACCAATATTTTCGCTAGCAGAGGGCCGGAAGAGCGCAGCGGCGCAGTGAGCGCAAGTGAGAATTTATCTCGGCCTCAGGGTGCGCCGTGTTAAGGGAGCTATGCGACAGGCGGCGCAGGTAGTACCATGCACAGACCGGAGAGATGTTTCAGCTCATATTGTTCGCGATAGTACATTCCTAATCTATCTGTTAAAAACGATTGCTTTAAGTACAGTTTTTTCCGAGGGCTATTAAAGAGTGGAATATGTTACCTGATTCCGCTGTGTCATCTATATCGCTAAATGAATTTCTGGAGCGTATCACTGATATTGTTGTATGTGCTACAAATTAAAACCCCTGTAGCTCGTGTAAAGAAATGTTTCAGAACTACGAAGTGATCCGTTTCGTAAAGTGCCGAAGTTACGAAGCATGTCAATATACTTGTAACCTTTGTGTATGCATGTAAGCGTACATGTTTGTTTGTTGTTGTATTTTTTTCTCCACCCCTGTAATAGCCCTGTGGAAGCGCTGACAGTATCAATAAATGAATGAATGAATGAATCGAGAGATTCCAAGATAAGGAGGAAGGGCAGATTATGCGGTCGGACAACTTGTCTACGTGAGGAATTTCAGCGGAAGTCCGGCCTGACTGCCAGTGGTAATCGTGAAGCCAATGGGAATTCGACCCTAAAATGACGGAACACTTCAACATCAACACGTCGACCAGATTCGCCGTCGACAAAAGAACAGACGAGCTCCGGTATTGGAAGAAGAAACACCTTCCTTCATGAGGTACCCGAACGCCGAGACTGCCAACGAACCCTAAAATCGAAAAACTTGGAGACGAAAGATCCACCACGGACAACACCGTGGACGGTCAAACAAACTCAGATTCAAGAACTCGATACGGATCTAGCGATTAGCAAATTTGCAAGACTATCTGCTGGGTTTTTACCCAGAATGCAGGAGAAGGATGTTTACCAGGGGCTTCAGACTCTCTCAACCTACGACGCAGAGTGCACCTCGCTGCGCCGTTTCGTTAGGTAATTGGAGTGTGTGAAAATAATAATAAACGTAGGACTCACCGCCCCGCGTATTTTCCTGCCCGCGCACCCTTGTCTCCAGACGCAGGCCATAAATTCATGGTTCGCGCTCGCTTTTTTCGCGAGAACCGAAAGCATCGGAAATAGTCCCAGTCTCGATACTTCACACTGTAAACTATAAGTTTGCTTTCTTGTTACTTCTCCTTTGATTCCTCATAATTTTATTAGCCTGGTTTTCGTCTCGTCTCTTTCTGGCATCAAGCATGTAACGTTTTTTTTTTTTTAGTGGCATGCTTCCGGGTTCTCGAGGATCTAAAATTTCTGCCAGCATCCATTCCATGCAAAACTTGAGTAGAAAAGGCTCCATGTTGGTTGACCAGAAGGTGTCACTCCTCTGAATACGTTGGATATCAATGCCTTTCGGTGTAAATAAAACGAAATCACAAAACTTTCTTTGTGTAATGGGTAACTGCCCTTGTATTAGGTAGAAGCTATGGTGGTGACTTAGACCTTTCACACCAGGCTCCCTTTTCTCATTTTTGGCCTCATACTTTTTTGCGGTTTCAGTAGGCTTCAGTAATCTTTTAGAACGGGGATACTTTACCTCAACGAGGCCATTTGTTCCAGGCAGTCCATCAGGGGATGCTGCTACAAACACGCGCTTCATATCAACGAATAAGTCGCACCTTTGCACAGTGGAGTTTTCCTGTTACACGTACAGTTGTAAAGTAGCATCCTCATTGATTCTACCATACTCTGTTTCGGGTAAATAAAAGTCTTTAGGGTACACGATACTTTAAAGAAGTCTGGCACTGTACGCCATGGTTCGCATCTTCCATACCTCCCGAAAATGGGATGTTGTGAGCCTTGGCTTCCTTTCAATTCTTTTTCTTGGGTTGTTCACCTGGCCTCTCGTCAACATTTCAATGTTAATGCGCTGTGCGACGTCTATCTTCTACGCTCTTGAGATTTATGATTGATTTGTGTTCATAAGCATCAAGAAGAATTTCTGGTTCCACACAACTTTTACCGTAGTGTGCGTTAGAAGCTGGCTCTTGGGTACGTTTTATTTGCTTAGCAGTGCTATAGTCGGTTACAAGTTAAGAAGGTAGGAGAAGCTCCTCCCACAAGCATGGTGCGCCGGTTTCAAATCCCTACGCAGTCGAAAGAAGAGTTCAATGGAAACACTCCTTGTTCCGCTTCAATGGATAGATAATGGCCACAGAGTGGTGCCAACTTGTCTCCGACCCCAACTTTTTAAGAAAGCGATTTTTGTATTCATCGGAGAGGGAACCGAGCCCCCGAAAGCAGCCTTTGTATCAATCGGAAAGGGAAGCTAATCCCCGAAAGTCGTCTTTGTTTCCATCGGAGGGCGAAGACTCTAATCTCCCTCTCATGGCTTCCACAATACTAAGTCAAAGTCGAAAGATAAAGCAAATATGTAGAGAAAGGCAAGACCCTCCTCATGCGTTGGCCGCAACGTCACGGAAACGATGGGACGCTATTGGATGCGGAGGTGGCGGAGGGATATATGATTCCCTTTGAGGGGCAATTGCCGCTACCTTCTTGACTTGTAACCTACTATAGCAGTTGCAGACTCAACCACAAGACTACGTTCCCTTGTGTTTCTAGCCTTTGCTTGTTCTCTTTTGGAAATGTATTGGTTCAGTGGATGAGATAGACTCTTTCCTGTTAATTGTTTAACTGCATTACGGTGCCAGCTCGCTCCATAAGGTAAGTTCAGCGCGGCTCCGTGGTATTGATGCTGGTAGGATCCCCTCTGCGAGCGGTTGATTTCTTGCCTCCTGCGGACTTTGCAACTAAAGACATACTCCGCAAGATTGCTCGTGCTGTTGGGGATACGGCGATGAGCCTTGTCAGTGATTTGATTGGGAACGCGACAGAACGGCACACGACAAAACAGCACGCGACAAAACAGCATGGTCAAAACACCACGCGTCAAAACAGCACAGCGTCAAAACAGCGCGGCGACAAAACAGCACGCGTCAAAATAGGCACGCGACAAAACAGCACAGCGTCAAAACGGCACAACGACAGAAGAGCACGTGCCAAAACAGCACGGCGTCAAAACAGCACAGCGACAAAACAGCACGCATGTCATTTCAAACGCGTTCTTCACCTCCCTCTGCGCGAATAATATCAAACCTCCTTCACCTTTCCGTTTATTGTCGCTAGGTTATAAAGAAATTTATTGCCTATTTCAGAGCTTACCAAACTCCGCAACCCGGAGACCCCTCCCCGCCCCCCCCCCCACAAAAAATAAATAAAAATAAATAAAATGTCGCGTCACAACCCCCCCCCCCCCCCCCCCCCTCGGGCTTTTCACGAGACTACAAGAGTCAGTTACAATGATGAGTACTAGTAGCAGTCCACATAATAAAATGTATGCTTAAAGTGACTAAACTTAAATCCATAAAGAAATATAGCAGCAATTGCTTCGCGACCCCCCACTGGATCTGTCGAACCCACAGTTTGGAAGGCACGGCAAATGGTAGTGGACAACGATTTTCATCACAACAGGTGTTACCAATCGGCATCCAACTTAAAGCATTCCCGAAAGGTGACGAGCGGAAAGCTTTAAACAAACGAATGCAATTGTTCGAACCTTCTTCAGCGAAGCTCTTGTTAGTACGTTTGTCAGATTTTCCGAATCATTGATTGTCCGCAGAAAAAGAAAAGGTCAGTATTTTCGAGGGCGTTTGGAGGAGGGGGGGGGAGTGATTTATTCTTGACTATATGACCACTTCCTTTCGCAGGTTTCAGCTTGTCTCCGAGGTCGGTTCAACTTTCAACAAAAGCTCCGGGGGTGCAGGGGTCTTCAGGATGAAATCTGGGTGTTTGACCTGATAGGGATTTGTGTGCCGAGTGCTTTGTTCAAAGAAAAAATCTAATCGTGAACTGCACAATGCAAATCAAGAGCATCCGTACATGCCGCACATTTTTTAACAACCCTAGCTTTCGTCAACTAGAGGAGGGCATAAATACGATTGTTTTATCGCCGTTTTTGTGGTCGGCGCGAATTTACCACCTCTCGCAGTCGTGAAAATGGGGAAAACTCGCACTGAGTACAATGCTTGCAAATCTCTGGGTTTTGATATTTGCCTTTCCGACCGAAGTGGTAGTGAAGCTCAGGTTCGTCCTGTGTACAAATACGAGCACACGACGATAATGTCAGTTCACGACAGGGCCCCAGCGCGTCTTACAGAACAGGTCGCGTTGGTTGAAACAGGCAGGAACTAGTAAGAGAAACAGCACCTGGTTAACTCACTATACATTTTAAACAAACTGTTTTATATATTACATTTTTGTCAGTATATATACTGATTTTCGTCAATAAACCGAAAAGAGCCGAGAAGTTTATGAGTCTACAAATATTTACCGCAATAATTTCCCAAACACCTTTTTTTTGGACGCTGTGCGGTCTTGTCGTTGGGCTGTTTTGACGCTGTGCTGTTTTGACCTCGTGCTGTTTTGGCAAGTGCTCTTCTGTTGCTGTGCCGTTTTGTCGCTGTGCTATTTTGTCGCGTGCTATTTTGACGCGTGCTGTATTGTCGCTGTGCTGTTTTGTCGCTGTGCTGTTTTGACGCGTGCTGTTTTGACCGTGCTGTTTTGTCGCGTGCTGTTTTGTCGTGTGCTGTTCTGTCATGGTGCCGATTTGATTGGCGGCAGACATTATTTTTGTTTGTAGCATATTGTGACAAATGACGAGGGGAAACAAAGAATAACTGGGGAAGCTGAAACGTTTGATTGGGCGAACTTGTGCCCAAAAATAAAAAAGGAAACAGAAAAGGAAAACAGCAGAGCGTTGCGGGCATCGAAGTCGGCGTAACAGCAGAGTCGAACGCTGGGGCGAGACTGACCCCGGATCGCCACGCGGAGCACCTTTTGTACCCCCGTGTGTCTCTGAAGCATTCAGCCTAGAACATTCGGCGCGTAGAACATTCGGAACTCGATCGCAGCAGAATGTCATCGAACTTACGAGTTTAACGTCAAGTTGAAATAATAAATAAAAGGGCAGTCTGCTGAGTCGAATCGAACTTACTCCTCCCGCGCCACAGTCAAGCGCGGTAACCACTCGGCCACGCACGCGCTCGCTCGCCGATGCGCGTGGCAATATAATGCATTGCTGTAGAGACATCTGTCTCCGTTGGGCAATCGCAAAAGTATCTTTTGTGATTGCCCAACGGGCAATCGCAATGCATTCATGATGGCCAAACACGTGTTTAGGACCATTTATTATTTCAGCCTGGAGCTGCCTTACAAGATCTTGTGTGTACCTCGGTCGGTCTTGAGGGATTCCTTGTCAGTTTGACAGCTGTGTGGCATAATGTGACAAAGCCTTCCGAGTATAATTTTTAATTCTAACAAAAATAATAGCGACGACCGCAGTGACTACAAAGAAGCATGCAAATATGGCGACGACAAATTACGCCAATAACGCCGTCGTCTTTATACATCCTCATCATCTAATCAATACCTGGACATCTCATATTGCTCTTCATCAACAGTAAGCACAATAGGTTACCGCCATATTACAATCATTGAATTGAAAAATTGAGTCGTTAAGTTTTTCACTATGTTTATCATTTTATAATGTTATTATGTTACATTACATTGAGACGATCGACGTCCATCGTCGACCTTCAAATATACCTGTATATAAATTAAACGCACAATCACAAAGAACACAACGTGCCGTCTCTTTTCTTTGGATCGTGTTTTTCCAAGCAGCGCAAGGTCGCGCGTTGTTTCTTTTGACGACGGTTAGAACGGTCGCGCATAAGACCCGCGTATCTGCTACCCGACCGCTTCGTCCTCTCATTATGTGTAGTTGGTTATAACTAAATTATCTATAATGATGGTGTAATATATTTTTTATTTAGTTTCAGCTTCAGTCAGGGGAAAGGAGGTTCGAGGGAAGAACGAGAAAGAGGCAGGCGTCAAAAGGTAGTGGCTTGTGGAACCCACGGGGCTGACGTCATGGCCCCTCCAGGTATTACAAGCTCCTTGAACAAGGGCGTGAAGTGAACTCGGGTCAACGTTACTGGAGCAAGCTCAGGTTCACAGCTCCGCCTGCGACGTGGGCTCAGTGGTGGTCACGAGAACTAGCAGCGCTGTAGTCGAATTTTACTTCCGGATTGTCGAGCCCGCCAAGTTTGAATAGCAATACTTGAGCTTCGGCGAGTTGGTGATTCATACTAACAATTCACAGTGCCAGAAAACAAACGCACACAAAAATAAATTTCAAACACTCAAAGAAAGAACACTCCCAATGCGCTGACTCTCTGTGGTGTATTACACTTCATCTTTATCATCTTATTTTTTTGCTATTATACACTTGGAAGTAAAAAAATTAAAGCCGTTTACAACTCCCTGTAACGCCGAATTAGAGCGCAGCTCTTGAGGAGGAGGGGAAGGCACGGGGGGGGGGTCACGTGACTCGGGGAGGGGGGTCACATGGCCTGGGGATCACGTGACCTCGAGGAGGGGGGGGGGAATTTTCCCGCTAAATTTAGCGGGGAAAATTTTCCGCTAGATTTAGCGGGGAAAATTTCCCGCTAAATTTAGAGGTGGAAATTTTTCGCTAGATATCGCGAGGAATATTTTCCGCTAAATTTAGCGGAAAATTTTCCGCTAGATTTAGCGGGTACAATTTTCCACTAGATTTAGCGGGGAAAATTTTCCGCTAGATTTAGCGGGAAAAATTTTCCGCTAACTTTAGCGGGGAAATTTACCCATCATGCACCGCGCGTTACGCCGACGGCGACGGCGACGGCGACGCCGCTCAAGCCGGAAACGGGCGCCTAAAAGCTGCGCTCTAAAAAAAAAAGGAAGGAAAGGAAAAAAAAAAGGAAGCTCTCAACGCGGTGGTAGTAGACGACGCGCGAGACAGGGAAGCAAGATCCGACTGCAGCGCCGCTAGTTCTCGTGACCGCCACCTGGAGCCACTCGCCTCTGCAGGCGAGAATAGGGAGCTGCAAAACTGAGCTTGCTCCAGTAACGTTGACTCGGGTGTACTCTTTCTTTTCGTCTTTATTTTTAATGATTCCAATCATATCGAATAATGACCACATTGTATGACACTACGCTTGTGTAATTAATTATCTTCGATTTATTAACGTTACCTAGTACTTAACCATTCGTTTTTCGATAGTAAATCTTCCAATATATTTTCTAAATGTGAAGGTAAAAAGACACGGACATTGATGATAATGGAGACGCCAACGCCGCCCTCGACAATTTCCTGAACATTAGAAATCAGCAGTTATGTCTGCCATCCGGCAGGTAGCGCAGCAAAACATCGAAACAGTTTTCTTTTTTTTTAATCTAGCTAAACTCTATATTTATTAAGAAACCAAAGTAAGATCATTGTGAAAGTCTAATATATCGCAATGTATATCTATTCCACACAATAAATGTTATTAGATGCGAATAAACCTGTTTGATGTCCATAAATGAAATGAGTAAAAACACGTAAGTTTGAAGGGTTCCTGGAGCGTTATGACTTTAAAAATGAAAAAAGCCATCGTCCAGTTCTTGGCCTACCATTGTAGTTCTAAATGTTGTAAAATACTTTATCCTAGTTTAATTATTTCTTCAGCGCATTTAACTCGAGGCATTTGACTCGAGGAACAAAAACTTGCTATATTTCACATAAGATAGACGAAGAAATGTTTTTGCACAACAATAAGGCTTTCTATGCATATTACCCATTCTAAGCACTACCTGTGTAGCTAATCTCATTACCCTAGCGCAAATCATTAAAAACATATTTGTGCTGAAAAAGTACACTTTTTGGGCAATATTTGGAGAGATGAACAAAACAAAGTAGTGCACATACCAAAAGTATATCGTTAGATTCTGCTTCGACATCATCTTAACAAAACTGCTCCATTGGAACCGTGTTATCTTTAATGAATCGTTCATAAAATATGAACCAGCGGCGCAAGTGAGGGTCTGCGCCATCCTATTCACAACACTACAAATGTGCATGAACAATATAAACCAATACAAACATAATATCAAATGAAAGAGGATTGTATTGCCTTTCGAAAGACATCAATCAAGCAAAACAATAAAAAGAAGTTGAGTAATTACCTGCCAAAAAGTACCTAAAATGTCGCATTCAGTAGGACCGCGGCCTTAATTTTTGCACTTTAGTATATATTTTGCATAATTCATTTTTAAAACTTTTAATAACGGGAATTTCTTACCTGCATCGCTAACATCAATTGCTTGCTACGCTATTTCTGTACATATCTATTGCTAATTACGTATCCGATACCTATGGTGGGAGTTCTCTTCTGCTCCAATAATATTGTTCTTTTAAATTTCTCATTCCTTTTCGGTGTACATTGGCCCAATTTTTTAATAATATCAGGCGAGCCTCGACCACCGAGACGGCCAGCGCCGTGCCGCGGAGGCGTGCGGCGAAACGGGAGAGATTAAGCGCGTGCGCATGAAGCCCTTTCTGGTGGGGGCGTCGTCTGGTAGGCCATGCCGTTGATCGCACACAGCCTCTGCTCCGTAGCAAAGGAGGGCAGGGCGCTTGCAAATTGGGCCACTGTACCTCCGTTCTATGAGGGTAAATTAAAATAAAAATAAAAATCATGGTAGCACGGCACGTCGTGTTTGGTTCCTCGAAAGGGTATTCTTGCCGTGAAACTAATTTGCCCGGCGAAATGCTACCTTTCAGGTTTCCAGTGTGATCATCGAAAACGATTATATTCCGAAAGTGTATGATATTTTTACCCCTGGAACTTCCCTCGTGATATAAATCTACGAAGAGAGCGCAACCGCTTTTTACGCGTCGTATTTTGTCGCCTGATATGAGAGTGTCGGAAAATTGGGCCTGTAGTAGATTGACGGTCTCGCTATGCTTCGCTGCGAACGTCAATATTGGCTTCTCATCATCCTGAAATATTTGAGGGCTTACTAAGGAAATCAACGCGAACGAATGTTTGGAGAGCTTTTTCGACATGCAGTGCGTTGTTTTATTTTCGCCGTGAAACTAAGTTGCGCGGCGAAATGCTAACATTCGAGTTTCCAGTGGGATCTTCGAAAACGAGCATATCCCGAAAGTGCATGGCATTTTTATCCCTGGAATCCCTCGTAGTTTTAGTCTCCAAAGAAAGCGCTACAGCTAACTACGCGTCGTTGTTTGTCACCTGATATAAAAGTGCCGGATAAATGTGCCCGTATAGGTGGACGGTCTCGTTAAGCATAGCTATGAACGTCAATACTGTCTTCTCATTTCTCATCATCCTAAAATATTTCAAAGTTCACTGAGGGAATCAACGCGAACGAATGTTTGGAGATCTTTGTCGTCAAGCAGTGCCGATTCCGCAAAGTCATCGTAATCTTCGTGTTTTACGTTGCGGACGCTCGACAGAATATCCAATTAAAGAGCGGAGATTGCCCCATCTTTCATCTTTTACTTTCCGGAAATTCGAATTATTTTGGTGCTTTTAAATTCAAATTAGAAAAGGGAGCAAAACATTTCTGATCCGTGAGACAATCGGCAAGGCTCAATGCTTGGAGGGTCGGAGCGTAGCTGCTGGCCGATTGGCCGCTGGTTGTGCTCATGGCTGCCGCACCAAGAGCTGCCCAGAAAGTGCACGCCTCGCCTCGGGGGCTTCGCCGCTAAAGCCCCTTGCTTCGTGGTAGGTTCAGGCGCTGAACGAGATCGCCGTTACCGGTGGACCTGCGTTGTTTTTCTACTTCGGCTTCGGGGAACCCAAAACGCTGCCACGTTGAACGATGTCCGTCGTATCACTTTGCCGCGCGCCGCCAGCACGGTGATGCGATCATAGCAGCGATTCGGGGAAGGAAGTTGCACCGCTGATGAGCTCGAAAAAAAAGTAAATTGTGGGAGTGACAAAGGCGAATATGCATTTTTTTGTTACCGGATGTAACACAAAAAGGTCCGTGAAAAAAAAGAAGATATCAGAAGGTGGCGTCTGTTGAAGCGTCTCTCGGCCGGATTTGACGGACTTAATGTACTCGTGTTTCGCAGCAGCCTTCAACGCTGATTTACATAACATCAAAGGAAGCGGATGCTTTTAAATTAAACCGTTTATCCGTTCAAAAGTGCAGCGTATTATGAATAAACATTCCGGGCTTCAACTTTGTTTCCATCAAATACCGCTTTACACCTAAAAAAGGAGGAAAAATGTATCAACGGCGCATTTTCCTCCTTCTACTGACGCGCCTCCAAGCGGACACAACGAAGAAGGAAGGAACGGGACGTTTTTCCTCTTCTCCAGGCTGGCGGGAGAAAGCTTTCGCCCTGCCGACCCATTTTCTTTCAGTTTCGTTTTTCGAGCATGTCGCGCACGTTGTTTAATGGGATGTTGTTGAGGAGATTGAGCCTCAGCGACAGCGAAGGCCGCCTGTAATTCCGTCTCCCAGTCCAAACGTGCAGAGCATTTCGGTTGCATTGACGTTTTTACCACTAATTTGATCAAACGAGGAAACGAAGCCGCTAGAAACAGAAAAGTTGCGGATCAGTGCCAGCAGCGCAGTGCTAGCAGCGCTACGTACACCGGTTAAGATGGCCATCTCCGGATTTCGGGACCCACGCGGCACCACGCGGAACTGTGTGGCGTTTTCGACGTAACGGAAATCGCAGAAACTGCGTCCAAGACAGGCAGGTTTTTTTGCCGGGGACCTAGTTGCCTTCTGTGCTGAGTTCGGTTCTATTTTCCGATGCCGAGTGCCAAACGGCTCATCAACGTGGTTCTGTATTTCTGCATGTCAGCAACATAGCAGCAACATCATGATAGCAGTGTTGTGCGTTGTGAAGAGAATATGGGAATTATAGCCGATGTAACCGTGTGTTCGCGTATCAGTGGTGTAACAACAAGATGAGATGACGTAAACTGTCGTTCATTGATGCCGCTGATCGGCCCGTGATCGGTGGGGGCGTGGTGTCGCAGGTTGACATTCCGCTTTACATTACAGAGTTTAAGACCACTGAGGGAAGGTGCAATCGATCGACGTGCGGATAGACATCTTGGAGCGCTGGTCTGAACCGTAAGCTCTTATCGTGGAGTGGCCAATGTGACTGTCGGTTGTCTTCTCCCGAGAGCGATTGCGCTCTGGGGAAAGGACTGAAGAGTACCAAAATTTGGCGGAAAGTGCGCATATTTACAGTTTGGAATTTTAGTATCAAGGTAGGTAAAATTGAAAAACATTTATCATTTATTTTACTGTTTAAATACACTACGGTTCCTGGAGAAACTGCCCTCCAAGTGGCGCGCTGGGATGAGTGCTAGAAGTTTTCGAGCTCGCCACGGCGTAGCTCCATACACTTAACACCTGCCGCAAGTCGCGGTTCTGACTGCATTCAAGTTGATCGAAAAGCGATTTCTCTGCCCGTGAAACATCACTTCTAGCTGAGTGAATATCCGCTTTACATAGATTAATTGAAGACGACAATCGCAGCCGTGCGCAAACAGCACAAATAGAAAAACAAGCAATACAATAGAAATATTGGCTATGACGTGCCCTGCGGGGAAGCAAACACATGGCTTGGAACAGCACTGTAGTGGCTTGATTTATTGGCTTTCAAAAAATTACTACATGATCTAGCGTTTAATTTTTACTAGGAGATTCATCCCCTGAGCCATCCAAAATACTTTCAGAGGTATGACATTGCTGGAAAAAGATCAACATGCTGGGAATATTTTTTATTTCTTAGGCAGTCACCGAGCGATTCCGTATGTTCAAAACGACCAGTGTAAAGACGGAAATGCAGAGCTCGGGAGCAGTGATCGGGTTAGTGTGCTGTTGCCCATACGAAATTGTCCTATGGTCGGCTTTAGCTATTTGGCCCAATTAGCTAAAGAATTTTCCATGGCAGTCTTTAACATTTTTTACGGTTGTCTTTATAGGCCTCTTTAGCTTTGTCTATGGCGCTATCATTGTCCAGCCGTAGCGCTCTTTAGCTTTTCTAATGGCTGGCTATAGCTGCTCATGGGTTTTCATTTGGTGTCTTCCATTAGCCATTATACGGTCTGCTAAAGAATTATATATGAGTTTTCCTATGGTTCTCTTTAGCCAGCACACTCTAAAAGAAATCTTTACAAGTTCTCCCGACTTTTGAACGCTACATGGTAGATACACACACATCACTGAACACACAAAATACACACAGCACAGGCAGAAGAACCCCCCACACAACATCAACAACGCAGTGATACCGAACCCTCACCCCTTACTACGTACGCTAAGTTCGCACTACCGCTATATATGGCAGTCTTATTTTTGAATCCGACTTGGCCGGTGACTGCCGTCATTTGTAGCATAAACACGGAGAGGCGGAGCAAATATTGCTCGTACTTAATACATTATTTTAATTGTCGCTTGGAATAGCCCCCGTCTCTTAATTCAACACCCTGAGAAAAGCAATTGTAGATTGTTAGGCTCATTAACTTAAATTTAATAAATATATTTTTAATAAGTTTGATTAATCATGTTGACAATGCAGTAATGAAAGCTACTGCTGGATTGCACTGTTTGGTGCCAGTGTAATCTAATTTCACTTCTGGGGGTAATAATTACTTTAATTGTTGCACAAGTATTTGAATGAATTTTTCAAACGAACAATATTACTGGTTTTACGACCCGTTGCAACAGAAGGGAACATATTTTGGGTCATGCTTTGTCACAGGTATTACAGAAATTTAGTATTGCTTTAAGTTTATAACCTGGAGCGTTTTCCCTAAAGAAGTAAGTGCCGGTAGGGATTTTCTATAGGCGTGTAAAGAACATTTATTGGTTCCTAGTCTTTAGACTCGGGGCCATAAATTTTTCTATAGATGGGAAAAGACAATTTATTGGCTCGCAGTTTTTAGACTCGGGGCCATTGAATTTTTTATAGGCGGGTAAAAAACATTTGTTGGTTCCCAGTCTTTAGACACGGGGACATATAATTTTCTTTAGGCGGATAAAGAAATATTATTGGTTCCCAGTCTTTAGACACAGGGACATAGATTTTTCTATGGCTGGCTGTAGCTGTATTTACAGATTTCTATGGCCGACCAGAGGGCCGTAGGGGCTGATTGCCTGCCATATCATTTTCCATAGACCACCATAGACCCTTTTTGTATGGGTGTATTGATGTTTGTATGTGCTATGTAAGTATATGCGCTCAATGTCTGTTCAGCTGATGGTTGCAGTATGCATTATGTGTGTATAATAAAGGTTCCTTATTAAACATTTTAGTGAAAAACCGGAGACTGAGCTAATGATAGGCGACGACAAGGAAGAGAAGGAGAACGTCTCAAGATTCCTGAAGATCCCGAAGCGCAATGGTGGCGTGAGAAAATGAAAATATGTTTTGTAGAACATGAATTGGGCGGTACCAAGCGCCACCTAGCCTAGCTACATGCAATTGCTCTGCTTGACTTTGCCATCCGGTAGCAAGTCATTTAACTTTCTTTCATACTAATCGATAAACAGCGGCTTCGAGTTTGTTCTTTTGAGAGCGGCTTTAGGTTTCGTGGATTGGTTTGCCTTTCCTCCGTGATGTGCGGTTTACGAAGGAATTGTGACTCGAGGAATAGCTAAGGTAAGACGTAAAGTGCGCGAAGTAACTGGGTATCGGTTGTCTCCGTTTAACATCGCAGTGGTGATGACGAGAAGACTGACTAACTGATTTTGAAACGGAAGTTTCTTTACCTGCGGGGGAATCTGGCTTCGGAAATAAAGGCAGTTCGCGGAAAGCTCGTGTTACGCTTTTATTTGCTGCTCCTCTCGCTCCGTACAAGAGACGTAGCGTTCTCGTTAACACTTACTGAGCTCGAAATGCTCGATTTGGGGCCGCTATAATGAGATTCAGGCGACGGAGGATATTTGCTCCTCTGCCTCAGGGACGAAAGTTTCTCCTTTCTAAAGGAATATAGGTTACAAGACCATTTCTCCCCTTAGGAAGGACTATTGATACCCTTTTTCTAAGAGTGTACATTTAACGTTCCCTGTTTCGTGCAGGAACGGCTGCCTGCGAGATACGAATAGCACATGATCTTACGCAGCTCATACACGAGGTTTTCCTGAGTTCTAATGAACACGACCGTTAGTTCGTCATCGATTTTCAATCTTCGGCTTGCACCCCTGAAAGCGCGTCCGTTTCGTGAGACATACGAAGCATCTCGGGGTATAGAGTCGTCAACGTATTCAGATTCCCCCGTTCGAGCTTTCGGACGTTGTGCACACAAACACAAACACGGGGACACCAAACTGAACGACGAGGATAGATACACGCCATACGGAAGATTCAAATCGCAGAAAGAAGTGTCGTGCACACGCTAGCCCGATACAGAGATTTCCGAATGGGGCGATGGGGTGCCCGCATGAGGGCTACAGCGCTCAAGCAGCTCAACGCGCTAGCACCGCAATTGCGCACGAGCGCCGGCTAGTTTGGCTGGTTCCGCCGCTGGAAAGCGGGCATGTCATATAGAGTATAATATAGTGTAATGGAAAGAGTGGCCACTCCCATAGGCCCCATGTGGCTCACTTGACTGTCAGCGCACCTGGCGACTGTTCCGAAGTTGGACTCGACTTCCTGCTTAGGTGCATCCTTTCGCTACACGGCTAGATACATAGATGTCTGCCATCTAAAGCCACGGTGGCCCGCCGGCTGCCCAAGTGCTCTCTAGCCCCGCTGTCCCCAACCGCACCTCGGTTGCTATAGGTAGTAGGTTAGGTGGCCGCCGCGCGGTGCGCACTTTAGACGCCCTCGGAAGCTTTTGCCGCCGGCTTTGGAGTCCCGTGGACGCACACGTGCTGCGGTTCCGTTCTTCGGCCTGCCAGGCCGTTCTTGACGCGCAGTTACTATGTCGCCGGGCCGTAAGCACACGCTGCCGTCGTCCCTGCTTGCACCACATGTTTGCACCCCAAAGTGTCTCAGTCGTTTACTGCGCATGGAGCACACGTCCCTCATGCACACACGACGTGACCCCGATCTGCTTGCACTAGAGAAAATAAGGGTTACGGGAATGTTCACCCCGCGGAGTGTGCTGGAAGACTAAATCATTCACCATGTTTTGTTACATATGACCGCTGCGTGAAATGCGCGCGTCTTCGAAATTTAACGTGGCGGAAGCAGTGATTACAGCCCCTTTTCTTTTTTGGGCGGAGGAAGAAAATAATAAAAAAAGGGGGGGGGGTGTACTGGCTTGTTTCACCGTAAGGTGCATGACGAGATATTTCGTTCCAACTGACCGATGTCCAGGCATGTGAACAAATTTCACTGCCGAACTTCCCTGCTTCTGTTTTTGTAGAGAACCTGTGCCAGAGTTCGCTTATCAATACACAGAGATTTGATTGACTGTTAAGTCCTCGTCCAGAGTGACTTCTTGAAGCAAAATTTTGCTTCAAAATCTTATTTCAGCGGCGATGCCAATACTTTCATCGCACGGAAAAAAAATATTCCCCTTTTCGAGCAATCTGGACAGGAAACCTTCGTGCCTACGTGAGCGTGAAAGAGGCTTATAAACAAGGTGTCTACCAAACTTTTTGTTTTATTGAACAAATAAATTACGCATTGCTTAACGCTCATTTTTGGTCCAAAAGTGGCGTCAGGTTCAAATCTGACGCAAAAAATTCAGCACAAACCTATATATTTTTCAAAAGTTATAAGTGATTTTGAGAAAATTTTAATGGGGAAGGGCCTTTTTTGTCAGTTTTCTGTTTCTGGCGACATTGAGCTCCTTGTATTCGAGAGCTCCGTTGGCTGCCAGTTTCCCATTGAAGTTTGGAAAAAATCACTCCTAACTTATGCAGAAGATAAGGGTTTGTGCTGAATCATTCCCATCTGGTTTGCACCTCTAGCGCTACATTTGGTGTTGAGAATGATCGCTCGGTGATGCGTAGTTCATTTTTGCTGTGAAAGAAAAACCATGTAAAGTTCTCTGGGAGGAACACCCTTTCTATAAGAAAAAAATGAAAAGGCTAACTTTCAGTTAAACACGTCTGTCTATCGAGTGGGTCAGGAATAAATATACAATGCCCGCTTGAGAAAAAAAAAACACCCTAAAACGTTTATAATCTTTTTTTTTTTTTCGTTCCAAAGCGTTTTTTCAAAGGTATTTTTTTACGTGCCTGCTAGAATTTTGGAATCGTACATTTGATTATCTGAGACAATTAAGTCGTAAACCTTTCAATACATTTTTTTTTCTTTTTCATCATTCCAGATTTTTGGGACACCGCAAAACAGGAGCGGTTTAGGACACTCCATCCTTCGTACTACCATCAGGCGAATGCCTGTATCCTGGTCAGTGTCCTTTGTCCGTCCTTGCTTACTACAGGGTGGCTGCTACTCAAGATCATCCCCATACCTTTACTCAAATGAAATTTAAAATGTATTTCGACGAGTGTATAGGAGGATGAGGCAAAGCTCCCGCCTGACTAGGCTCCATCCTCTGGTACAGTTCAGCAGCACAGCAGCACAAATAACCAGCTAAGCGTCACTGCATACAACCATTCACAGACATGAAAACGCTAATTAATAACAGCCAAAATAATACACAATATTGCATAGGAAAGTTCTATCACTACAGTGCTCTTTGAATGTTTTGTGCTAAAGCTAGAATATAATGTTTTGTGTTAAAGATATTATTCCTTGATATTATTTCTGGCTTGGTGCTCAGTATGGTGTACCATTTTTTATGATGTATATTTTGTATATCTTATATATACCGGGTGTTCATTTTTAATTCGAACAGATTTATTTTAAAAAATCCGTAAAAGATGCGCTGATACGGTTTGTGCAGGTGAGTTATACGGACAGGGGTAAATTATGTGGGTGGCTAATCGTTGCGATAAGTCGGCTAATTAATTAAAATTCGTTAATTAACCTTTTAATTAGTGGAAATAAACATATGGTTCCCATTGGAAACTTAGAGAGCGTCATCGAAAACCACTAAATCAACTCTTTTTAGAACGACTTGAAGCTCGTGGGAAACTCGGTGGCGCGCCAAAGTTACCACTTGTGAAGCAGGCGCAAAGTCAGCAGTGGCGGAACGCGGATGATTAGATCATTATCGCGTTCCGCAACAGTAGCTTTGCGTCTGCTTCACGAGTTGTAACTTTGGCGCGCCGCCGAGTTTCCCACGAGCGTCAAGTCGTTCTAAAAAGAGTTGATTTAGTGGTTTTCGATGACGCTCTCTAAGTTTCCAATGGGAACCATATGTTTATTTCCACTAACTAAAAGGTTAATTTACGAATTTTAATTAATTAGCCGACTTATCGCAACGATTAGCCACCCACTTAATGTACCCCTGGCCGTATAACTCACCTGCACAAACCGTATCAGTGCATCTTTTACGGACTTTTTTAAATGAATCTGTTCGAACTAAAAATGAACTCCCGGTATATTTATGCGTGATAGCATTACTACCCACATAATAGGGAAAAGCTGATAGCGTCCGTCTGTGGACAAAAAGTGGAAAGGGAAGCGCGCCGCTTAGAGGGGAGGAGAGTTGTGAAGGACAAAGGCGAAAGGAAGATGACGTCACAAGGCGGAAGCCAATGCGCGCGCGGATACCGGGCCGAGTCTGAACTTGCAGGTGTGCGGAGCGCGTACGCCTTAGTTTGTGCTACAAAATGAATTGTGAACCAAGTACCAGCGCTGATCCAAGTATGGGGCCAAAAAAGACAGATTGTAAACGAAGGAGACGGGCTGTCGAGACCAAAGGACAGAGGAAGCAGCCTCAGGCAGCTGATGCCGCTGGCGTTTCCCAATGGTCATAGTAACGCATTCCACAAGGAACAACGGTCAACCAATGGAGCCTCTTTTAATTTTTATCCACGTATCAACAAAGTTGCGGGTTGAGGGCGAAAGGGATTGAAATGTAGCTCCACTATTTTTAGGATTATGTGCCCTTAGAGTACACTCAATATTCTTCCACTGTTCTTGATGACACCGAATACTTTGCTAGGGACAACACATTCCACTCTGCTCATATGCATAAAACAGCGCGGCGACAGCGCCACATCCTTCCCTTGCGGTATTGTCGTACGTCTGCTTCCGTCAACGCATGCGTAGTCAGCGCCAACGCACTGTCGGAATCAGATTTCCCCCATCGCCCCTCCAGTCCCGGCACGCGCCATTGCTTCGAAGTCGAGCTTGATTGCATTACCGAGTGACATGCGGTGTTCTCGCAACGACTGTGAACACTTGAAAATCGAGGGTACGGAAAAGTGGTAATGTGGAAGACTTTGCGCTACGTTACCCGCTCCAAGAACCGCGGTTCTTGCAGCCGCCGTTCGTATCGGAAGCTATATTAGCAGAACATTCTGCGGCAGTTCCGACGAAAAGAGGAGTGCGCTTGCAAAGCTTTAATCTGCGCTCAAGCACACACTCCCCTGTCCTAGCACACAAAAAGCTGTCAGCGAGTTCAACGAAAGAACACTTCCGGTGGAAAGTCCGCGACTGAGTGGGAGTGGTGATACGGATAACGGTGGTGCCAAGATGGTAACTGGGGAAGTCAGGCCTGTCACCTCCTATCAGCCTCTGCCCTCCTTTTCGCTTGCACTGAAATCATTCACTCTATACTACGTTCTCCCCTGAGCGGACGGTGGGGCTGCAGTTACGTGCTCGTTTTACCTGTCGAACTATCAACCTTTTACCACGTGACCAAGCTCCCGCCCATAACTCCACGAAGAAAGCAGGATCAGGTGACGAAAATGAGGCATGGTGTGCGGTCCGGCGAGTGTGTAGCTTCTGCGGCGCTGCCGGTTCAGGGGCAAGCGGTGTGGATTAATGGCTGGGATCCGTGACTTGCATGCGAGACAGGGGCTTTTAAGCGGATCGATGAGCTTTGCCCTCGCTTCCCCTACCCATCTCACGGTGAAGGAGTCCGGGCAACCTCGAGTGCCATTAGTGTGGACAAGACATGTGCTCTCTGATCTTTCTCCGTAACGAAGCAGTGTCTTCGGCGCCTTTGTTCTCGTTGTCACGAATCGCCAGGTTCAGTCGACATCATAAAACCCAATTTTTCATCCCGGATAAATGAAGTAGGTGGAAAAAAGTCACGATTTAAGAAAACAAATCAAATAAATCAGGATAATTGTATTTAAGTCAGATTTATTTGATTTAATTCAGTTTCTTTATATTTATGTTACGGATGCTAAAGGTGACTCTGTGACTCTTTAGACGCGTCTTTGAACAGGACAGATTGGTCGATCTTGACCCATTGACTGAAAAGAATGCAAAAAACAAAAACGAATGTTGTCAACATTTTATTCATATGCAGTTATTATTGTAAATCCCACCATACTAAAAGTAAAACCAGCTTGAAGTTTGCTTTAGCTAGTGAAAAAGCTTTGTCCGCTTTTCTTTCTTGTTCTGATCTTCTTGCACTACGCCATTAGGTAACTGACGTAAGAAGAGGAAAGTAAAAACTCAATGCTCCGATTTGCTACAAGTAGTACCGCCTTTTCCTCGTGTTCAGTCTGCTGTGAAACGTCCTTGCTTTATGATTACTTCATTTCAATACAAAACAAATGCACATAAAATGCATGAAATGATAGACAAACTGTAAAAAGGTTTGCTGATTATTTATTTGGAAAGGTTTGATTTAAATCAATAGTAGTAAAACAGTCTGACAATTCAAAGTCATATTGATTTGTATTCACCCCCGTGCAAATAAACAACGGACTGCAGAAAGCTTAAAGTCCGTCACAGTGTGCCGCTAGCAGTGGGCAAAATATTCGAAAGTTTGAAGACATGACGCGACCCGGGTCACAAGATAAAATGAAAAGAGGAAATTTCTCCTCGAGCCGACATCCACCTAAGCCTAATTTTGTCACAAAAAATGAAACTTGTGCCCGCTTTGCGGTTATTCAAATAAAGAAAGCTTTTCAGCAAGAAAGACAATATTATTTTCTTTCCGGCTGACAAGTTTACTTTATAAAATATATCCCGCAAAAATCCAACTCTCCTATTGACGAAAGTAGGCTTAGTTCGACCGCGACCTATTGAGAAATTTTCTATTTCTCTTTTATATTTTGATTCAGGTAACGACGCGATCTCAGTATTCCGCTTATCCTATCCCCAAAGCTAGAGTCATATTTTGACGGATTTTCAGCTAAATAATTGGGGTTGTGGGGTATTTAGACAGCGTGAAGTTGGTCAGCCATTTCAAAGATGCGACGAGGCAGTCGCGGTAGATGAGAAATTTAGCCATTGCAGTACAACAGCTAGCCTGAGGTCTTTAACGTGCACCACGCAGTAGTGGTACACGACCGCACGCCGGTACGATGCTCATCCAGATCGAAACGGGCAGGGGTGGGGATTGAACACAGGATCTCTGGGTTCTGCAGCGCGACCTTTCGCTCCATGTGCTCCAAGCTGGTGTGCGTTATAGACGTCTTCTGTTTCCTGTCGTTCTCAGTCACGTGGGTTCCGTATCTGGTATGCGGGACGAAGAAAATAATAAAATATTTCAACCTGGATTATGCGAGAAAATGGTGAGGCAAAACAAGAATGTGTGACAATCACGCATTTTTCGCAAACACCTTCCAGTGGCGTGGGGAGATCAATACGATGTCTTGCCGCATACCAGAAGTGACGACATTCAAGATGGCTGCGCCCTTGTGGAAAAGGTGTCGAGCCCACTCGGCCATCGCCCTAAGTTTCTCTTTCACGACCAGAAACATTTTTCTTTTTTCACGCTGGCAGCAGCAAATTAAGGGCGAACCAGACGAATTTCACTATCACTGCTACGAATAATGCCTCTCTAGAATAATGGTACAGTAGCCTTCACACACAACCAGGTACTGCGAGAAGGAAAAGGAGGGCGCAACGTACAGCAATAGTCAGTTCGGTATTTGAACGCCACTGAGTTGGTGGCATGCTTTCTTATGGAAGACTATGGTATTTATGTCTGACGAACTGCGATACAAAAAAGGTGCCGTCCGTGGTGGTGACGGCGCCTTTGGTCTAATCGTGGAGGCGCTATGGGAGAAAGGATGTTGAGAGCATTTGATTGGAGGCGATCTTCTGAACGGGAATTGATCTCCAGCGAGAGACCGCGCTTGTGTACCACGGCGGCAGGTATTCTAAAAGATGGTGACGTCTTTCTGGTGACGGTCGCCATTCAAAGCTGGGATAACATTGCCACTTGTTTTGGTTCAAAGCGTGGGACCGTCAACACTTCCAAACATAAAGTTTATCCTTTCTGTTGTTGACAGAACGATGATTTATTTGTTTCGAAGAGAAGAATGTTACCAGCTGGAGTAGCTAGGGACACTGACGCAAAATCCTTCCAGCGACGGCTGACTGTTATCTTCCGAACGGAAGTCTCTTTCCAGTGAGACGGCTGCTCCTTCAGGTTGCGGCGACGATGATCTTAGCAGCTTTTCTACAAACACTGCACCAAGGACGCTCAGGGGTTGCGCGCAGCAATAATCTCGCGCCTTTTGGGTCCGGTCGTCGGAACGTTAAAAGTGTGTTCGGAAGGAGTTTCAAATGACGCCGTTAATACAGTTTTGTAGGGGTCTTTTTGCCTCTTTTATGTAGTGTACAGAATAAAAATTATTTTGTCTTCAAACAATGATGCGGCCATTTTTGATCAAAAGTAACATGTAACAGGTAACGTGATTTGAGAGGAGATACCGTAAATAACAAGATTACTTTACTCATTAGTCATTTGGGATTCTAACGAGTACGTTAGTACGTTAGTAAAAATATTAACGCGTTACCAGTAATGTCGTAACTTGTAGTCATACCGCACGTAATTGCTCTTGTTGGGTGGCCGCGTGTTCTTCGTTGGTGGAATACGCCGCTCGCATAGCTTTATCTGAATCACTTGAATTTCTCTTCTGCCTTTAAGAGGTGAACCAAGCTGCTTGAGCTTCCTTTCGCCGTGCCTGTAGAGCTCAAGAAGTCGCCTTATAAGATGGTAACGAGCACCAATTGTCACGTTCTGTACAATTCATGAAAATTCGCTGCTCCCGTAGGATGATCGGGGAACAGCTGCCAATACATCAGACATAGTTTATTTAGGGGCTCCAACATAAACCAATCAATAAAGAAAGGAAAAAAAAGAAAGAAGAAGGAAAAGTTTCCGGTGGAAACGCAATAATTTTGCATGAGTTGTCTAGGCTGTTGTCTAAAAAGAGCGAGCCCATTGAAATATAACGTTGCCTGCACTAAATGTGTTATACTCCACCTCTCGACGTATGGAAATGGAATTCACGCTAACTTACATTTCATACTCAATGGAGTTTGCAAAACTCCTTGAGCTCCTCAGATACCTCTCATTTTAATCTGTGTGTGCAATAAACGAAGCATTGGCTAATGAATTGCGTGACTGTTGAAACAACGTTTTGTTTTATGTTTCACCCCCTATTCACTATTAAGACATACGAGTGTTGCTGAAAAAGTAATGCCTGAAAAGGTTTTTGGCCCAGAAGTAAAAATAACAAAATAAATGCTTGCAGGTTAAAATATTGCTGTTTCCTGCATTATATGTTTAATTTATTTAATGGTAATCACGCAAGAAACGCGATTTAATGGCCTATGAAGATGGCGTTTTTCCCTGACATGCGTCACAAGCAACGAGCTTTAATTGAGTTCCCAGCGGCGGGGAAAAACAATGGAACAAATTGATAACCATTTGTGTGCTGTATATGGAATTTGTGGAATCAATATTAGCACGGTTGAACACTGGATGAAAACAATAAAGACCACAGAAAGTGAAGAGACGAAAATGTATTAGAAATGTTTCCTTCAAAACTACCTTCCACCTCTTTTCTGTCAGTTTTGTCTTTCCTGACCACCCCGTAGCATTTTTACGCTTTTTTATAACAATAAAATTGTCAAGGATGGGTTTGTGCACGCCCCTAAGGCAACCGCGTTAGCGTGAATTTGGCTCTATTTCTCGCCTTATAACTTAGATATATAGCCACACAAAGATTGCAATATATTTTTATATGTTGTGTTAGTACATATTATAAACGTTGATGATGA
>JAZHYW010002437.1:0-59777 GCA_037355805.1 Ixodes ricinus | reverse complement strand
CGTCACAAAATATAGATTTCTCTTTTTTTATAAATAGCTTTTGTTCCTTAGAAGTTTTTCACTATTACATAGGTTTTAGCCCACGTGAAGGAAGCACTTCCGGGTATACGTACGCCCAGCGGCCAAATAACATTTACAAACACTCCGAGTCATAGCGTCGATAGTATGACTGGCATATGGATCTGAATGTCTTCAAATGCAAGTCAATGAGAGTTTCGCGTGGCCATTTACCTTGTCAGAATTATTTTCTCAAAGATTGCTTGCTTGATTCCGTACTCACATATAAATATATTGGCGTTCGTATAACCAATAACCTCTCATGGCAACATCACATTAACTACGTAACAGTTAAAGCCAATTGCATGCTAGGGTATTGTGGGAACCATTGGGTCCCCTAATCCCTATCTAGGTCTAGCTTCGAGCAGGCCGTGGGAGTCGTCGTCACCAATGGCGGCGGCCTCCCGGATACAAGTAACCACGAGGCCGAATTCCCCGAGGGGGCCGGTTTTCTCTTGCCCATTTTGGGTGAACGCTCCTTCGGCACACCCTTGAGAGTTATAATGGACACGACTGCTAGCGGCCTCCCCGGGCGCGTCCATCCTCCAAGGCTACATAAGCTGGCCCCGAAGGAGTGCCAGAGGCTCTCGTCGGCGGAGGCCCTGGCTCTGTGGAGCTCGGTTTTTCTTTGTGGGCCTCCGACTACCCGTGAATCTGTCTAATGCGGCAGCGCGGGAAACCGACCGGGTGATACTGGCGATTGAGCCAGCACCCAGACTTTTCCTGTCTAAGAGCGAAGCGTGTTGGCATTTGAACCAATAAACACGTCATCATCCGGACCCAAAGAACCTTTTCTGTTTATAAGTGGTACCCCCAAAGGGGAATTCCCACATTTGGCGCCCAACGTGGGGCTTTAGCAGCATCCATCTCCTTTCGCTAAGATAGCGAACCAGGTCAATTTCCGGCCAAGCATCAAACAGGTGGACAAAGGGAGAGGCGAACGCCCAACACCCGCTGCCACTCAACGGCTCAGTGGCCACGTCAGCCACACAAAGACACAATGAGCAAGTGTCTCCGCCGAACGCCTTCCCAAACGGAGGTGACTTAACTCCCGGAATACGTCCGAGGCATTCCCTTTCGGGAAGACGCCAGCCTACTTTGCTGGGAAGAGCGCACCTGCGTTTTTGGAGGTCAACACCGTTCTCAAACGAAGTACGGTGACGCAACAAGAAGCAAGTGCAGCTTTTTGCCTTCGAGACGGCTCGCCGGGCCCATTCAGAGTGGACATCCCGTCAGCGCACAAACTAAAAGCGTATCTCGGAGCGAGAAAATGCGCTGTGCCTGCATCGCCCACTGCTAGATTACGCAGCGCGGGTGATTGCGAACAACACCGGTCCCAGCCTAGCGAAGGTGCGTGCGAACAACACCGGTCCCAGCCTAGCGAAGGCTGCGGAGACCGCCGACGGTGTCCTTCGTCGCCGCGTCGACGGACCAGTAGCCATCAGGTTGACCTAGCGACCCCCGGAACAAAGGCCCCCCACGAAAACTGAGTGAGTCAAAATGATTTCCTTTTTACTCCGTCCTTCCTTCCCGCTATCAAGGGACAGAGGACTGGTGTGAGCATGGTTTTCGGCAACTAGACTTTAGTATGTTCCGTTTACCCGCGGTCGACTTCGTTCAAAAGTCAGTCAGCGTCGCATGCAACAATAACGTTAGGAACCCTTGTGGGCCACCTATCGAGTTGCGACCCCGTAGAAGCGACGTTAATTGTGAAAACGCAGCGGGGTCTGGGAGCAGTTCAATCGTGCTACTGGGGAGTGCAACAGGTTGAACAGCACGTCCCGAGATGATTGCGTGTCCGATTAAGGTGACCGCCTTGCGGTCACTGGACGAGATCGTGAACCACGGCACTCGAAGTGTTCGTTGGGAATCGACGGTAGCACCCATGAGTTTTTGATGCTCAGCAGAACGATCCGGGGTGTAAATATGTGAATAGTTGTAAATACTTTCGTGGACTCTGCGGAGTCGGGCGGTGCGTCCGCCGGGCGATACGCTCGCCACAAACGTCGCTAAGGAACTTGCATTGTTGCAGACGGGCTTTGGCAGCCGGGCAGCGTACTCGCCGGGTCAAGCAACTCATGTTGTTGCCGATCGGTGCCGTAAATAGTCTTGTATTGCTATTGGCAAGGGGTTTGTTTTTATTTGGGATCGGTTTCTGTCCTTGCTGATGCGGATAAACTCGTGCTACGGCGCTTGGCCTCTACGAACATTGCAGTTCAAAGTGGCGGTCCTGCGCGGCTGGGAGGTGCATTCGGTGCTCTCCTTTGTTCGCGTTGGCCAGGGCGGCACGCGGCTCCAAGACCTTTCGGAGTTATGTCGCTGTGCTATACCTGGCTACAGGCATTTGTGTTTTTTTCCTAAGGTAAAAGCTAACATGTTTCAAAAATAACAATGTTGGCGAGCCTGCCCGATTGCAGCCCTGCATCGTTTCAATATCACAAGAAAGGACAGGGTGGCGCATTTTGAGATTTCATTGCGCCCGCAAATCGAAGCGATTAGGCATCGTTAGCAAAAGCAGCTACAAAGAACTTTGCCTAGTCGATTTGTCACCAACAAATCCATTGTCCGGGGTGACGCGATTCAGCTTGGTATGTGGACGTCCATGCTCACATTAAGCGGAGTCGTGGAACTATTTTCACAATAACTTCGCGAGCCGAGCCAGTGTGATGCACGTGACTCATGGCAGAAAATACACCTTTGTCTTTGCTCTTTTTTATCTCTGGGGCCTTTTGCACCCAGAGATTGGTCGAGTGTCCTCAGTTGGACTGCTCCACCTTGCTCGGAGTTCCCGAAGCTTTCTCTTGTGGAAAGAAACGGGAAAGGGGGCAGAGCGTGGGCTGCATTCCGGTGCCCGGCGGTTCCTGGGTCATGGTTCCACATCGAGGTGGCAGCGACGCCAGGGAACGTCATCGTCGCCGTCGCCGCAGCGTCGCCGGCCTGCCTGCCTCCCTTTCGGGTACAGAAGATCCGGCTCCTCGGCCGCTGACCAAGATGGCGGCAGCTACCCTCCCGTTGCCTGGACTCGTCCCCAGGCCAGCAACACGCGGCATCCAGTCGCGGACCCAAGCTGTTGACCCGTGCCGACAACAAGCAGCTCGCATCCCGTCACGGACCCAGTGACAGTGCCCGTGCCACATGGTCGTCCCCAAGAAGAGACGCCCAGCCGCCGTACTTTCCGTGGTTCTTCGAACATTTCGTCGTGGAGTGACCGGGCCGTCCTTCCTGCCCAAGTCGGCCGCTACGCGGACCGTTCAATGCTGCTCCCGGTAAGCCTTCCAAGAAGCGTGGGCTGCAGAGTTATTCTGCACCCGGGGTGTATTTCCAAGCAGCGAGCTAGTGTTTTTCAGCATGTACCGCGCTGATCGTTTTTTTTTTATTTCTTTGTGTTTTTTTTTTTGCGGCATGCTCTTTTCGCTCCAGCGTTTTTTTATTTTGTTTTTGAGATCCGGTAGGCCATTTTATTTTTAGGCCTACCTTAGCTTTGAGAAGGGGGAGTTTGGGAACCATCGGGTTCCCTAATCCCTATCTAGGTCTAGCTCCGAGCAGGCCGTGGGAGTCGTCGTCAGCAATGGCGGCGGCCTCCCGGATACAAGGAACCACGAGGCCAAATTCCCCGAAGGGGCCGGTTTTCCCTTGCCCAATTTGGGTGAACACGCCCTCGGCACACCCTTGAGAGTTATAATGGACACGACTGCTAGCGGCCTCCCCGGGCGCGTCCATTCTCCGAGGCTACATAAGCTGGCCCCGAAGGAGTGCCAGAGGCTCTTGTCGGCGGAGGCCCTGGCTCTATAGAGCTCGGTTTTTCTTTGTGGTCCTCCGACTACCCGTGAATCTGTCTAATGCGGCAGCGCGGGAAACCGACCGGGTGATGCTGGTGATTGAGCCAGCACCCAGACTTTTCCTGGCTAAGAGCGAAGCGTGTTGGCATTTGAACCAATAAACACGTCATCATCCGGACCCAAAGAACCTTCTCTGTTTATAAGTGGTAGTCCCAAAGGGAAATTCCCACAGTATATAAAAAAGAAACTTCTTTCTCACGCCGTCATTACTAAAAAAACAGTTGTATGTTACATATATGTAGGGGTCGCCGCCCTGATATTGTTTTCTAGAAGCCCAAGAGATGGCGCCAGCGTGTATCAAACAAGATGTATATAAGCGCGTGTTATCGGACACGGGGGAACTTTGGCTCTTCACGCTCGGGAATAAAGGTTGTAGGTTCTTCATGACACCCTCATTTGCTTCGTCTCTCTGGCTGCCGCGTCGCTGACTATGTCCCAGAGCACCCTAGCTCTGAACTTGGTGTCAGAAGTGGGATCAACCTGCTTGTAGTCAGCGCGACCACTTTGTCGGACCAAAGGAAGAGCGTCCACCTCGGGGCCATGGGGCTTCAACCGCGGTCGCCGTCCGTCTTCTGGAGCCCGGGAAAATGGACAACGTGGATTCAAAACTATACGAGGACTCCGCCTTTGCCACCTGTCTACGTTCTGCAAGCGACGAAACGCAAATACGAACGTTGCATTAGTGTATGGGTTTGCAAGCTCAAAGCGTACCAGCTTCACTTGGTGTGCCAACCCCGGAGACGCAACCGTTTGTCGCCGTCAGGGAGCTTCGAACCGTAATCAGACGCTGCAACTATAACAACCCCGAAATAGAAGACCGCCTTGTGCGTAACAAGTTCGTAGTCGGCTTATTGGACGAAAATCTATCGGAAGAGCTGTGCCGTTCCACACAACTCGTCGCTGACGAAGCTCGTTTACAAGCCTGCCAGCACGAGGGTGCTGAGAGGGAGCGCTTCTCGAACGGCGCAAGCTCGGCCTTGAACGTCCACGCAACGAAGAAAAAGACTGCGTCATCCTTTCCGTCGCCACGCACGTAACCAGCAACAGCGTTTGGACAACGCGGTTTGTGGCAATGAACATTTTCCGAAAAGCGTTCTGCGCACGCACATAGAGTTATTATAATGTACGCTAGAGGTTCAACTGGCGCTAGCGAGCGGCTTCAATTGAAGCAGACAGCAACCTGTCTAAAACTTACCCCGGTAAAACATTTCTATTTGAAAAAGTCAGTGCATTTTCTTATTGCGCTCGTTTACAAGAGCAAATATCCCGAATAATTCGTACGTACTAGGTAGCTCGGAAAATTTCTCAGTCAGGCAGACGAAATAATTCTTCAATTACGATGTCTTTCTTCCAAGTTAATTGCATTAAAAACGGTGCTAAAACGGCTTTGTACCTGTAGTTATCTGCACTGCCGGACACTGTTAGCGCGAACACGAGGTCGGCGCTTTTCAGCGTGGAAGATTACGTCCCAAACGAACGAAAGGCATCTGGAAAACTAAAAAAGACGGCAAGAACTACGCAGTTAACACCATATCTGTAACCCCCTGCGCATTTACGATCAACATAAATCGAAGGCCAAGTAATATAGTCATACTTTAAATAAGTTATGCTTTATTCTTTCTGCTCTTTGCGAATATGCTTGTTCTACGTGCAAACAATCACCCGCACGCTCGACATCTTTGATAACAAGTGCCCCGTAAAGGCTGCCCGGTAGAGGAAATGTTACAAAGAGACGCCTTTCATATCCCACGTAATTTGTTCTTTTTCATATAGTGACAAGACTGGCATATTAGCAATATATAAGCGTCACCGGAATGCTAGCGAGCCTTTAACACGCTCTATATTCTTTTAGATTGTTATTTTGCTTAGAATCGTAGCTTGTTTTGACACACCTGCTGTAGAACAGAGGTTTGGGCTTGAAATATAGCGAAGTTAAACGTCGTTCATTGATGAAGAAAAATACGCTAGCTAAAGCAAGTGCACTTGTACAATGTTAATAAAGGTACATTCTATTCGGTACGACCCAAATAACAAAAGTGTTCCACGCTATTTTCCGGTGAAGATACAAAATGCACGCGCGTTTTACCATAGGAATGGACAGGAGCACCGCAAAAGTAGACTGCTTTCTGTCTGCTTCGAAATGCCTCCCGGAAGTCGCATAGGCACTAGCGCCAGTTGAACCTCTAGCGTACATTACAATAACTCTATGCGCATGCGCGACCACCCGATGCCAAGCGGCGAAAGTAGGCACAAGAAAGTGAGGAAATACGGAAGGAGGCTGTGGATCAGCGAGTATAAGATGTAATTGCAGCATATATATAATTGTGTTACAGAAAAAAAGAAAGTGGACGGAAAGAGAAACACGACGTTTGGGTGGGCGCCACGGATGCCCTCTTTAAAGTCGCGTTGGTCGCGCGACAAGGGAACAACTCCGTAGGGAAAAAGTACCTAGAATGGCGGCTGTACATTTAATCGCCATAGCCGTCAGCTGTGCAACCTGTGTTTCACCGGAATCACCAGTTCTTCACGCCTTCACCGCCTCTTCCTGTAGAGTACGCTCAATTCCCCTCTCGCGGCTGTGTGCATGGTCCCCCAACTTTTGAGAATCCGCCAGATTGAGCGAAAGTTTCCTATCTTGTGATTAGCCGTCCCTCAACGGGGCGGGGCGCCGGCGTCCCCCGTCTCCCGTCTCCCGTCGGCGCCGGGGACGTAGAACACCGTCGTTCGGCTCATTTCGGCTCCAGCGGCAAGATTTCGGTCCGAAACCGGTCCGAAAACCCTCTCCCCCGGTAAGAATACCGCCCGGCTCTATCGCCGGGACGCAGCAAAAAACGGCTGTGCGAATGAGGCCTTATGCTTCTGATTGCCTCCTGCCACGCCCGTCCGCCGCCGTCGCCATCGCTGTTCGCTGTTCGCCAGGTTAGCTTGTTTTTCGCGGGTTCCCCTGGTTCTCACTAGGAAGCTGATCACGAGATATCTAGGTCCCTAGCTGCGTACCTTCGTACTACTCGTGTGGCTCGCGTGCCGTCGCGCACGCGCCGCTGCTCAGAAACCGAACAAACTGGTAGCGTAGCTCCCATTATCGATTGGTAACACAGGTCACTTCCTCGATTTTTAGTTCGTGCAGCCACTGCCTTGTGCCGTCAGTATGTGGAAAGGGTCCATTGTTGGCGTTCGGCGCATGACCGCAACGATTGTCCAGCTCGGAAGGCAACTAGCAATTTTTGTAGGAAGCAAGGCCACTTTGCAGAAGTTTGTCGCGCGAAGAGGTGCAACGAGAAGTTGGGCTCCGTCGAACTCTGCTATGTTCGTACGCAACGGGCAAGATACGTCGAAGTAAGCGTCAACGGCAACGTGACAAGGTTCAAGGTGAACTCGGGAGCAGACGTCACCGTCATTTTGCCGTCGCTTCCAGGCGTTTTTCACAAGCTCGACGCAGGCTCGACGCAGGCTCGCAAGCTCGACGCCCGGGAAACCAGCCAGTCTCTGTCTTGGGCACTTTCCAAGCTACTTTGGCGTGGGAAGACAAGCGCAGCGTCCAAAAGCTCTACGTCATGCGGGCTCAAACTACACCGCTTTTAGGGCTACCTGCGATGGAAGCTCTCGGCGTGGTGAAGTTTGTGGACACCGCCTCCGCCGAGTCCAGAAAAACGTATGGACGCGTCCCATCTTCCGACGCTTGTGGCGGATGCGTACCATCTTCAGACGCCCGTATTTTTAAAGGACAGATCGAACTTCAAGAAAAGTACACTATTCGTCTTAGGTCAGGGGCTCAGCCGTACTCGTTGAGTGTTCCAAAATGAATACCTCTGCCACTCTTTGACGTCGCCAAGTAAGAACTAGATGCCATGAAAGCTCAAGGCGTGATGAGAAGGGTTGACAAGCCGACAGCGTGGCGTTCCGAACTTGCCGTTGTCCCTAAGTCGTCGGGTGGATGCAGGCTGTACGTCTACCTGACCAAGTTGAACCAAGTCATCAAGCGGGAGCGATACGTCCCGCCGACGGTTCGCCAGATCCCGGGGTAGCTAGGCGAGGCCAAGGTCTTTTAAAAACTCGACGCGATGTCCAGTTTCCACCAAATCAAGCTCAACGGCGCAACCGAAAAATTAACGACCTTCCTCACACCGTTTGGTGTGAGGAAGGTCGTTGATTTGACGATTCGACGATTTGAGCAAGCTGGGGTCAAGCTGAACGACTAGAAGTGCGCATTCCGGGTTCCTCCGATCAAGCTCCTTGGAGTCCTCATCGACGAAGATGGTATACCACCCGATCCAAAACAAGCTTCACGCCATTCGGAAGCTACCTCCACCAGCGGACGTTGCAGGCGTTCGCCGACTACTGAGGATGGTTAACCACATAAGACGAGTCCTGCCACATCATTCGGACGTACTGCCCCCATCCGTTCACTACTCAACAAGACAAGATCCTGGTCCTGGGGAGCAAGCCGAGAGTATTCGTTCATGCGGCTGAAGGCTATGCTGAGCTCAGAGACCTGCGTGGCGAAGTATCATCCTCACTATCCTACGATAGTGTCCGCGGATGCGAGCTCATTTGGCCTGGGAGGTACTGCTGCAAGACAAGCCGTCCGGAGCTCGTCGTGCTGTAGCCTTCGCTTCATGATCCTTGACACAGATTGAAGAACGCTACAGTCAGACAAAAAAGGAAGCTCTCACCGTGACCTTTGCCAGTTCTTCGGTTCGATCAGTATCTGCGTGGGCTCAGTTTTATCCTGGAGTGCGATGATCTACCTCTCGTCGCCCTGATGGGAAAAAAGAGCTGGAGAATAGCTGCCGCCACAGATTCAGCGACTGCATATAAAGCTAATGCGCTACCAGTTCGACCTTCGGAACGTACCTGGTAGACTTCTTGCCACTGCGGACACGCTTTCAGATTCCCCTTGCGACGTCCAGTCTTCCTCGACGGTGCCCCCCGTCGAAATTTTTGATAGCGAGATATTTAAAGACCTCCCGCCTCCCCTCGCTAACTGGCTGGACGAGGTTCGTCGACGACTAACTGAAGACGCAGAATGTTCTCTTTTCGTCAGCTACTGCCAAGAAGGATGTCCAGACGAGAGGAAGCTGCCTCCCAACGTGTTGCCGTATTGGGAAGAGAGAGGACGGTTGACAGTTTCTGAGGGCCTTCTTCTGCTGGACTGCCACCTCGAATTCCTGCTGCTCTGCGTAGCAATGTCCTGGCCCTTCTGCACGACGGCTATCGGGGACTTAGCCGCTGTAAAGAGAGAGCCAGAGAAAGCGTGTGGTGGCCCGACTGCAACAGCCACATCGAACATCTGGTCACCGGCTGCGAAAAGTGTGCGGAAACAAGGGTTGTACACTCGAAGCCCTTGATGCCAACGCCTACACAGGACTCGCCATGGCAACGCCTAGCCATTGACTTGTTTCAGCTGAAAGGCCATGGTGATGTTGTCCTGGTGTACTATTACCCTCAATTTCCGGAAGTCGTGTCCCTGAGCTCTACGTCAGCCTCAGCGGTTATCGCTGCTGTCAAAATCTGTATTTACCACCATGGAAACCGGACATTGTGCGGACAGACAATGGTCCGCAGTTTGCTGCACAGGAATTCGCAAACTTCGCCATGTCATATGGTTTCGAGCATGAGACAAGCAGCCCTCGGTACCCTCAGAGTTATGGCGCAGTAGAGCAGAAGTTGCACACGGTCAAGAATCTTTTGTACAAGTTCGAAGACCGGTACCCAGCGCTTCTCACCCACCGGGACACTCACGGATTCACAGGAGTTTCTCCTGCCATGTTGTTGATGAGTCGGTGGTTACAGACGCGTCTTCCTGCACTGCCACAGCGTCTCGCACCAGTTCAGCTAAGCCATGAGAGATTCCGGGCTCAAGACTCTAGGGATAACGTCCGGCAGGCGAGAGGCTTCAATCGCCACCACAACGCTAGCTCTTTTGGTCCTCTCAAGCCGGGGGACAGTGTCTGGATCACGGATGCCAGCTATCAAGCACGCGTCCTGAGCCCGGCCCAACGACCACGGTCGTACGTCGTAGAGACTCCCAAGGGACTCCTGCAGCACAACCGCCGGCACCTGGGGCCCTTCTCGCCGCCCGTTACAGTGAGGAAGTCTATCGTGCTTCCTGCTGCCGAAAAGTCCCCAGGACAACCACCTGAAGAAGGTAGGCCTGGGGAGTTGTCAACTGCGGGCTGCTCTTCGCCCTCTCTGGACCGTGCATCTTCCGCGCAAGGTGTCTCAACACTACGCTATGGACGTGCCATCAAGCCGCCAAGACGGTTGGACTTGTAAACAACGCTATCTTTTGAACTGTTTAACTGGTGTGGAGTAACCAGCTCCGGAGGGAAATGTCGGGGTCGCCTCCCTGATTTATGTTTTCGACATAAAACATTTCGAGCAGATTATTTCAAGCTTTGATCAGTTTTAACAAAATGAGAATCAGTAATCTACAGTTGTAAGAATTCCTTAAAGTGCACCCAGGATTTGTTTGAAAATCTAAAGGAACTAAAATTATGCAAAGTTCGGGCGCCATTTACAAAACAGAAACAAAACAAAAAATATTGCCAAATTTAATTTGAAGGGCCCTTCACAACCGGTAATTCAAAATCTGCAAAAACATATTGTATTATTTTTAGTTAAGTAAATTAACGTCCGCAGCGGCCGTACACTGTCATATTAACGTCCAGGCACTGCGTACTCGAGGGAAAAAAACATGTGAGCTTTTTTTATTAGTGATGTGGCTGAAACTTCATATAAAAACTCAACTTTGCGGCACGTTAGTTCCTTAGGGTACCGCAACTGGATGATCGTATATTCATTCCTCTACCTTGCAGTCGATGACTGTAGTTTAGGTATATCTGCTAACGAAAACATTTTATTTACTTCTCTCGACATTGCCATACTCCGTTTCCCCTTCCGATGGACTTCAGCTGATGTTACGAGCCATCTCCACAAATTCAACGCATTCCGTGACAGCACGTCTCTGCGCCCGTCTCAAAGGGCACGTGACACTCACACGGCATTGAATAGACCTTTTCTAAAAGCACCAAGGAACATGCTGCGAGTGTATTTACACGCGCTGGACGTGCTGGCGTCAGCAGTAGTAACTGTTCTAAAGCAAAAGCCTACAACAAATTTCATCTCCACACGCGTTCGTAAAGGTGTTATTTTGATTATTTACATTTAATTTTTTATACCGGGAATAAAAGTGCGTGTGGCGAGTAGATATTAATTATATTTAGCAGGACTTACCTGCAAGCAGACATTGTTTCTCAAAATTATGGAACTTCTCCTACCCGCCAGTTTGAGAATAGAGTAGCACAATCGTGCGTATACACTATTTTCATCGTCCAGCTGCGGTCCAAAAACGCAGTCTAGGCTTACGCATGCACATTAGCGACGAAGCTAGTTTTTGTGTACGAAAAGCCTTTTGGTACGTTACTCTAAATCCCCCTAGTGCTATTACTTAAGTTATTTACTATCAAACATGAACCCACTGGCGGTGCGCCAAAATGCGAGTGTCCGCCTCTTCGTCACATAGGCCTTTTCGTGGCTGGAGATTTTGTTTCTTCTAGGCAAAACTATATGGTGATTAGGTATATACAATAGGTTATGTGATTAGATATAAAATATTAAGTGATATAAATATGTCAACAAGCCACCCTATTCTAAAAGCTTATCTGGACTCACCCAACACCACATATATCACTAGCCTTTAGTTCCGCCATTGCCACGCCCGCCATCGGCAAGGACGAAGCTGCCGTTACTCCAACCATTCGTAGTGATGCCTATAGAGAAATCAATCGAACTATTTTTTGAGCAAACTGCCTGCAATAAATACATTAACGTATTTCCCTGAAAGGATAGCACAATGAACTTATATTTAGCCAGGTACAACATTGCACTGGCGGAGCCGGAGAAGGTGGGAGGAAGAAGGAAGGAGGGGGAGGGGGAAGGGTTAGAAGCTTTTTTTCCACCCGAAATCCAGCACACATTATACTATATTCACCTATATTAGAGCGCAGCTCTTAGGCGCCCGTTTCTGGCTTGAGCGGTGTCGGCGTCGACGTAACCACGCGGTGCATTATGAGACGCGGACGTCACTGGTGACGTCACTGGTGACGTCATCAGCGACGACGACAATGACGTCATCAGTGAGGTCACATCTGGCGTCATCACTGACGATGACGATGACGTCGTAGCGATGACGTCACGTTACCCCCGTGAGGTCACGTGACCCCGGTGACGTCAGGTGACCCCGGTGACGTCACGTCATCACCGTGAGGTCACGCGACCCCGTGAAGTCACTGACCCCGGTGACGTCACGTGACCCCTGAGGTCACGTGACACCGGTGAGGTCACTCGACCCCGGTGACGTCACGTGATTCCGGTGACGTCACGTGATTCCGGTGACCTCGTGACCCCGTGAGGTCACGTGACCCTCATGAGGTCACGTAGAGCCCATGAGGTCACGAGGGTCACGAGACGTCATGAGGGTCATGTGACCTAACGGTTACGCCGACGGCGACGGTGACGCCGACGCCGACGCCGCTCGGAATGAGGAGTAGCAGACAGGATGAGGAGGTGAGGAGGGGTATACGCTTCCCTCAGTACCCGTCCCTCCTCCTCCTCAAGAGCTGGGCTCTAATTCGGTTTTACAGGGGGTTAAGCGACTTTCATTTTACTCCGTCCTCTGCCCCGCAAAATGTACATAGTTACCCCTCTGCAACAGCCTATGGACCGAATGCACCGCAAAGTTCAGTTAACGTATGCAGTAACGGCCACATAACTGATAAGAAGAAGTTAGCAGGTATTTTTATATTATTTAATGATGTTGTGACGTTAACTTGACCAAGTACGGCTATTGTGGCATTCTGGTACGCAGAGCACCACATGTCGTCAAAACGGAAACACTCCATGGGTAATCGACTAAAACATATAGACCTGTGCAAAGCGTTGATTTGTTTTATATAATTTAAAATAATTCAACATATTTCCTGCAGATTTTAGTTAGCAGTTGTCAAGGGTCCATCAGATGAAGTTTGAAAAAGTTCAGGGTGATTTTTTTTTATTGCCATCGAACGCATACTTTTTAATTTTTAAAAAATATTTTTATACGAATTCTGGGCGCAAGTAAAACAACAACACTTAAAACCGTAGAACGCTAAAGCTTTTTCTAAATTGAACAAAATTTGAAATACTTTGTAAACAAAGTTTTAGCTCAAAAACTTAGTTTTAAAGGGGTCATGAAACGCTTTTTCCAACTTTTTCCTGTTTGGCTTTCCTCCTCAACTCATAAATCGAGCATTCCACCAAACAGTTCAAGAAGACGAAAAGAGGGAAGCCCTCTTGCTCGGACTCTCGTTTGTCTAATCCGGAAACATCCATTCTCCCCCTAGAAGATTAGCCCGTCGCTCAAAATTCAGACAAAGTTGCTTTCCCCACCCCGTTCACCCCGAAGCTGACAGTGCTGTGGAAGCTACGTGCTCCTTGGGCCAGCCACACTTTTGCCACGTGATGACGCTCCTTCGCGCATACGCACGCGCAGAGAATGAGGTCAGGTGATGAAAGGAGGCGACTGATTGGTCCGGCAAGCGCGTACCTTCCACCACAATGTCAGCTTAGGGGTGAAGGGTTGAAGTGAGGTCCGGCTTCGTGTGACGTCAGTTTGGACCCGGTAACGCGCTTTTGGGACCGCGGATGTATCACAGTGAAAAGGCAAAGAGCTTACGAGGGGGAGGAGGTACGAAATAGTCCGCTGTGTTTTCAAATTTTCGCCCTGAAAGTCAGGCTTTTGACTTTCTACTTTTTTCTTTTGGCCCACCGAACGACGTGCTATTAGTAAAATCCCAATCTAAAATGATTCATCCCAGCCCAAAATTCGTTTCATGGGACCTTTAAGCTAAAACAAAAGTTAGAGTGCCCTAAAAAGTTCGCCGAAAAATGAAAGCCGTTTACAACACTCTGTAGCGCCGAATCGGAGCGCAGCTCTTGAGGAGGAGGAGGGAAGGGCACTGAGGGGAGGGTATGCCCCTCCTTTCTCCTCTTCCCCTCACGGGGGTTACGTGACCTCGGGGGGGGGGGGGGTCACGTGACATTGCGGTTACGCCTACGGCGACGGCGACGCCGACGCCGCTCAAGCTGGAAACGGGCGCCTAAGAGCTGCGCTCTAAAAACGCCTAAATTTGAAAGAGTTGCTCGAAAGCCCAAGTTTGTCGTTTTTTTTTTATAATCCCTAATACTTCATACTTCACAAGCTTTTGTAAACTAGGTTGCATATATTACATAAAAATAATGACGATGCAGAACGTTGTGTTTTTCATTCCTGGGGCCCTCGGAAGTTGCGTCAACGCGCAATTAGGAAAGTCGCTGTTTGCGACTCCTTTCAGACGCGATTCTTCCTCCGAAAACAAAGAACTATCTTGCAAAGGAAGATTTATTCCATTGTGTGGACATCTCTTTCTACATCATATAAAAATGTACTTGAAAACACAAGATAGATACTATGACACCCTCCGACTGTCCTTCTCTGAACACACCCTATAGCTGTTAGAAGCCAGAGAAGTAAATTCTTTCACGCTCTTTTTAATGACGATGTCGGGCTGCCTAGAATACGTCATTGTGAAACACTAAAAAAAGAAAATATGGCAAATTGCTATGCAATTGTGTTGCATACGTCAAACGTTCTAGCATCACAAACGTTTAGCGATACTCTGAGTTTCACATATGCAAGGCTGATAAACCTGGCAATCTTCCAGAAGCCTTGCATACTCTCGAGCTTCTCTCCTTAGTGCGTACAAGTGGTCGAGCACCTCCTTGCCTACCTCATTCCTCCCCGTCTACCACTCTGCTCACGTGGCCTCCCGCGTTAACCAATCTGAATCGAGCTTCGCGGCCACGCTTATCATGCTTCACTTATTAGGCTTCACGAAATGTTGAGCACTTAACGGAGGGGACATCGCTTCCAGTTTCAGAATTTCAGTCTTCTTGCGGCTTCATTTGATTGAGCATAACGTGAACCAGAATTCAGTTGGTATTTTTGTTTTTTACCGCCATAAGCCCGATTCACATGGTGCGATTTTGCTTACGATTTCGCAATTGTGACGCTAAAGTACCACAGCTTCAATCACGCATTTTTTTTTTTTGCCGCACGAGCGACGCCGCAAATGCAAAATCGCAAAAAAAAAATCGTATCATGCGATTCGGGCTTATTTTACTGTAAGGCAATTTATCTCCGCAACAAGGTTATCATATGTACTATACAGCTTGTTCATGCAAGTTCCCACTGAATGTTCAGTTCGATAAGCAAAAATGTGGCACGATAACGGCCCTCGTGCTAACTGGCTGCATGGTATAACTTACTTAGTGTTGTATCTCGCCTTTTATGCCGTTGTTGTTGTTTGTTGTATTTGTTGTTGTTGCTCTTGTTATTGTTGTTGTTCTTACAAATCCTTCTGAAAATTTTCTAATAAAGAAAATACTCACCTTCTAGAGTTATAAGTATAAAGTTTGGCTCGCCACGGTCTGCGATTAGAGATTAGAGACAACGAAATTGAATCAGATGTCCGGGGTACTTACCAGTAAGCATAGGCGAAACACACCCTCTTTTAATCTCTAACGTCGCCTAAGCGTGCCCGGCTTTGCCTGCAATTTTTATTATTCAATTTTACTTTAGTGAAGAGCTCAATATTTATGCATTGTACATGACACCAAGAAGTGCTGTAGAGTAGAAAGATGCGTTCTACAAACAAAGGAATGAAGGGCTCTTGCAAGTTTTGAAAGATAACCTTTGAATGTGTGAACGTTTGCATATTACATATTTCATTACCTTTTTTATTGCAGCAACCAGTGGATGGGACCCACAAACCCAAGATGAGTGTGGAATATACGACATTAAAAAGTTCAGATCGCAGTATCTTCACATGGGTTTTCCATGTGCGTCGAAATTCTCAGAAACCTGCAAAATGCCCACTGCTGAGCAAGCTCTAAGATATGGTGGTTTATACAAATATTCCTTTAAGAGAAGCGTTATTGATTTATCAACTAGAAATATTAAAAGCAAACTGTACACTGCTTGCATAGAGGATGAATTTCTGAATGGAACCTACGAATCCTATTATTACTGGGGTGGAGAGGGTAAGTACATTTTTATTGCTCATGCGAACTTTAATAGGGAACATGCTGATGCCATTCAAGCACCACCACATAGTGGTGTTTTATTTTCAAGTACCTACGTTGTCTGAAACGTCCGAGATCTCCATTAACAAGTCCAACTTTTCCCCAAACTGCGACTAGAGTCCCTGGCGATTGGTATCCCGGCGAACGGCGCCTACCGGCCCTGTGTCGCCCTCCCCTCGGCTTGGCCTGCTTCACTTCGCCTCTGAAATCTTGTCCTTAGCGCCTTCATGATATGATACGATATTGTCACGGATAAGGCGAAGGGACGATGTATAATGAACTGAAATAAACGTTTAATGGTGCGAACGTGTGCTTAAAATAAACGAACAACCAAAAGGGGTATATGAAAATAGGTATGGGGCGTCGCGGGCGTAGGAATGCGCGGAAACACAGAGTCGAGCGCTGGTGAAAGGGTGCGTCGTTGTGGGGAAAGTCTCAGTGTGTCGGCACAGCCGCGCTCGGCTCCTTGCCTACTACACTCGGTATCTCAAAATATTCGACCTAGAATATTCGGGAGTCAGCTAGGACGAGGCTGACTAGGCAAGGTCATTATGTCCTCCTTATATTCTACACTTGGGACAAGAGTAAGCTCGAATCTTCTAGAAGTACGGAGAAGCGCACCTTCTTTGTCATGAACGGGACAATATTCTATGATATTTATTGTACTTTGAGACGGGTATAGACGTGCAGGATGTGCCGGTGTTGCAGAAAACCTGGCACATATGCATTAGGTGTGCCCGCGACACTAACCCGCATGTCCAATCTGTACATTTTTTACAGTTCTTTGCCCCCACAGAACAAACCAAGGGCGATAATCAGTCGATTACTTTTGTTTTGTTTTGTGTATTTTGTTAATGTGTATTGTTCAACAACAATAAAACAGACAAACAATAGCCCTTTAACCTCTTGGCGTAGTCAGCCAGGAAAAAAGACGACCGACCGACAAGTCGGATGGAACATATATGGGAAATGTGTGTAGTTGTTGCACTATTGTTGAGCTTTCTGATAGACGCCGCCGTCTGTATAAGCAGCGCTAAACCGCTGACGTAACTGCTGCGAATATGACGATTAACCTCGCGCCGCCACAAACCAAAGGAGGTACGGCTCACCTCTCATTACGCCTAACTTTGTTTATTGAACTGGTAACCGCCCCATGAACATGTGGTTTCTTTGCGGTTCGGGCTCAAAATCCAATGGTCGAGTTCCGTCTTGGTTTTCTTCCGGTTCGGTCAAAATATTAGTTTTGATCCCATTTTCGGTTCGGGTTCGGATTCGGTTTAACACCTTGTCCAAAGCAAACTTAGCCGTCGTGACGTATGGAAGCATGTTACGACGAGTGGCTCCTACCATCCGACCAACTAATATGGGGTATTATTTTTTTTTTGACGTTCGTTTCTTTCTTTTTGACGGTGATGACCATATCTGCTCGTCGGCCAAGCTTATTCAATAGAAATGGGGGTCCACAGTGCTGTGAACCCACATCACATGGATCACCGAGAATGGCGAGCCAACAGTGCAAGTGTGACGGGTTAGGACTGACTCCCATAAACAAGTAAAGAGAAATATTGGTTATCTTAATTTTTTTTCTGTGGAGAAGTAATTTATTTTTAATGTTGAGGAGGGTGTCCGACTTGCGTAAGCGATTACGAACCCTTTACCCTTATATCTTTACACCAGTATCATGTCAAGACCCCATGACCAGCGTCTGTGTGTGAGATCTTTTTGCTACTGCTCAAACTAATCGAAAATAGGAGTAGTTTTGATTTTAGAGCCTTCGCATGATCTCGTCGAACGCCTGCTGCTACTGTTTCTTACATTCAAACGGGTTGGGATTTTCCGCCCGTTGTGTGAACGGCACAGAATTCTTCCCGAAATGTCGAACAAATGACGTACAGCAGGCCCGCGGTCTGACAATCTTTAAGGGAACTTCTTGTCTAAAGGCGTATGAAACTCGTCTACGACAAAGGCCTCCTCAGGATGAAGACAAACGCCTTTGAGACTCACGGCATAGCCCAGGTACTCCAGTTGGCCGTGTGAACTAGCATTATGCCCGCTTTTAATCCTAAGAGATTCAATGCAACCGTCTGGAATGCGCGAAATTTAGAGGCTGTGATAATGTCCTCTTTGACCGATTCGTGAAAAATAGGGGCCGCGGAAAATAAAGGGTTTTACAGTAATTCATTTATTTCATTTATTATACCTTTAAAGGCCCCACTCGGGAGAATTTGTTAAGGAGGGGGAATACATCTTAAAGTAATAAAGATTCTGAACAACAGAACCAAACAGGTAGTTGTCAGCTCACTGTGCTGAACATTGCGGGCTTCTAACTCCGATTCCTTCAGACCCTGTTCCCGGATGAATATGACACAGCAATACTTCGCTCTTGGCAAAAGGGTTTATTCACTCACTCATTGCCTTGGGGGTTTCGGGATCGGGGAACGGTGATCAGCGAGGCCGGGGGAAGTCCGCTGCCACATGCAGCTTCTCCAAGTCCCAGCGGTAGTCGTCCACACCGCGTCATGGGGACGTCGTCGTCCAGGGTCGCCGTCCGGTCCGTGCGTCGAGTCCGCCGCTCGACGTCGCGCCCGCACTCCCCGCACCAGCGTCCGTCTCCCGTCGAATCCCGCGCCAGCGTCTTCCTCTCCTCGTCACCGCTGCACCATCCTTCGTGTACCGCCGTCCGAGAGCCTCACCGTCCAGAGCTGCCGTCCAAGAGAGAACCTTCCTTTGTCCGGCTTCCCCTTTTCAAGCCTTCGCTCCTTTGTCCTGGGAAGCCAGTCGCGTGACGTCAGTTGGCTTAGGGGAGCCGTCCAGCCGGACCTTGTGGCTACGCGAGGTCACCGCCGCTCCCCCGAGGCATGACGTATCTCGGAGGCCGGAAATTAGGGCACGGAGGGTCGGCGCGGGAGAGGGCAGCCAGATCTCCCACAACAGGAACGTAGAAACAACGCAACAAACACTAATGTGAACACAAGACTCAAATTATATATTAACACAAATGGCAAATCTAAGCTTTTCGAGCCAAGGCAGGGTCACCTATTGCTACTATGTTGGAGGGAACGTCATTCCAGTCTATGACGGTTCGTGGAACATACGATCGGTTAAAATAATTTGTGCATCAAGAGATCCGGGTTAAGATAACTTGGCACGATGATGCTTTGTTAAAGGGATGGGATGGTGAACCGAAATTTGGATTTCAGAAAACAATGCAGGAGATCTAGGCGATTCGCTACAATCCCCACAACACTACTCGTTAGGCGATATCTCGAATGGACGGCCGTATTTTTGGAAAAAGAGGGCGAGATTGAACGAGGCCGACGAGGCGCGTGACGTCAAGATATCTCGTTTCCTCCTCTTTTCGCTTCGCCACCTCAAGGTTGCGAGGCGGAGAAGACGCGAGGCCGTTCCCTCTCCTTCTCGGAGAAACAAGACGTAAACATATCTGTCAAATCCGTCTTCTTTTTTTAAGTATACGGTCATCCCTTCGAGATATCGCTGCATGAGTGATGTTTTGGTGTTTGTAGCATCCCGTTGCACGCTTTTGCCGCCGTGTTTTGGGGAATCCAGATTTCCGTTCAGCATCCCTTTAAGAGTATGTAGGAATAAGTGATGGAGGCATGGATAATGATAATATATATTATGGAATAAAGTTAAACTTTATATCTTACGACGTTCTATAAACATTTAAATGTTTAACTGGCGTTGAAGGGCGGAGACAATATTAGTTCGGCTAAAATCTTTGAGAAGAGATCGTGCTGCGCGATTCTGAATGAAGTCAAGATGGTGGATGAGACACATCTGATGAGGGCTCCAAACTGCGTCTTTGTATTCTAACGTCGGTCTAACGTATGTTTCACATAGCCATTTTATATAGAGGGAGAGGTGCGGTTTTAAAGTTCCTTTTTATGTATCCGAGACTGCGCGAAGCTTCTGCTGTGGTGGATTCGGTGTGACTACTCCAGCCTATATCGTTAGTCATAGTTATGCCAAGATATTTATAAGAGGTGACAAATTCAATTAGTTCAGATCCAAGCCATTTACAGCACCAGAAAAGTTGTTTTAATGCCACTTTGGAGATGTAGAGCATCGTTAAATGGGCTAATTTGGCGATATAAAACACAATCATCAGCAAGAAGACGGATACTAGAAATAATGACAGTGGGTAATTCTTTAGTAAATATCAGAAATAATAATGGACGTAGCACTGATTCTTGCGAGACAACAAAGTAGAGTGCGTACAGTTAGATCTCTGGTCGTTAGGGACAGTGAATTGTATGCAAGAATAAAGCCGCGAATCTAGGAGATAATGAAAGGCTCAATACAGATGCAAGACATTTCAAAAATTAGGCGATGAAAAGAAACTTGAAAATGTCCTAAGAGAAAGAGGAGCAACAAAGTAACGTATCTGTTCATGAATTAGTCAAGGTTGTTGAGTAGACCATGAGTGAATTTTAAAAAGTTGCGTCTCGCACAAGTATACCTTTGCAAAGTCCGAAACTGATGACTCTAGAAAAAAATGGCTGGCTTCTAAGTATGAGACAATGTGAGATCATAATGTGTGCTCGAGAAATTTAGACCCAAGGCAGGTTAATGATATGGGGCGGTAATTAGAGGCTAGAACCCGATCGCCGGTTTTAAAATTTGAAATGACCTTCCCTGGTCTCCAGTTCTATCGTAGGCGACCCTGTGTTGTAAAGCATCAGTGGAAACATTAATTATGAGCACTTCACCAGAAATGTCGGCTCTATTAGTGTGCAATAATGTTTGAATCAACATTGTCTAGACCACAGTGACGAAGCTGGCTTTAATAATTCTAATAAGACGAAGTATGCCAGCAGCGGGAATGTCGATGAGATGCCATCAGGTCATATCCGGGCGAGGGCAAGCGGAGTTTTATAATCGCTTTGATTCGTAAATATAATCAAAGAAATCGTCATTTAGTACCACAGTGCAATCTCGTTGTGAAATCGTGGCTCCGTTTAATTCTTCAGTGGGTAAATAGGAGCGTAATTTCTGGAGCCAAAATATTCTCCGCAACTTTTGCGGATTATTGTCAAAATTCAAGGGAAGTCAACAGAGTCTTTACTTTGACAACCTGATTGCCATGGTATAGTTCTCAAGACATATAAAATATTAATTCGAACTAAGTTATTATTTAAGCATTTTGACCTTGAGGCCGGCGTCTCTTTTTATGTCTTAATGATCGTATGGTTTTATTATAGCAAAGATTCTACCCGTCGCCAATAAGAGTGACAGTAGGTACAAACTGATATTATATATATAACTCATTTTAAGAAAGTAACCAATTTTTTTCCACTAATTTCGAAGCAGTGTTTGGGTACAATATTTGAAAAACAAAGATAAGCTCCAGATATACTGCTCCAGCTATGTTAAAGACACGAGACGTTTCAACTCAGAATACGGTTGGCAGTTCTTATCAGTTCTGGTGAGCTAGTAAGAACCAGGCCAAGCATGTTGTCACCACGTGTGAGTCACGTACATATCGGAGCTTGGATGAAATTGAGTTCAAACAGTTACCAAGAAATTATTTCCTATCCTTTGAACAAGTTGTAAAATTCGCCCAGTCAATATTTGGAATATTAAGTCTCCAAGATTAAGAAGTACGCTGAGTCGATGTTCTGGATATCAAACAAACGAGGGTGCAGAGTTTTACAACATCGCTACCACGGTTTCGTGCCCGATAACACACGCCCATTATAGTTTGCGTATTGAAGCCGGCTTGATGCAGATAAACAGATCAGAGCACAGAAAGATGAGTTACAATTGTTTTATTCATGATTTTTAAAGACCGAGACTGTGGCGAGGGAAAATATTCTGATACTTCGAAGTTGAAAAAAAAAAAAGGCACAGGAGGAAACATCTTCGACTTCGAAGTTTTCTTTTCTTTCTCTCACCACGGTCTTGAGTTTCTTGAACATCATGACTAACTATCCTCAGCTTGCCTGCATACTCCACTGTCTTTTTCGTGTTACAGCGAAGCTGTATATGACTCGCAAGCGGATTTTTTCGCGTCCGTCAACGGTTCGCCCACGCCTTATCTCTTATCATCTGGTTTCGACACTTGTTTAAAGAAGAAAACCACAAAACAATTGCCAAAATTACGTGATACATGATAAGCACGTAGCGCTCCCGCATGCGTTTCGCGGTAAAGATTGCGTGGCTGCATAAAGTGCCGCGGTAACCGCAGGTACGAAGTGTGGAGTGACGTCACTAGCCCCGCTAACAACGCGAAGCATGTAGCGCCCCCCCCCCCCCCGATGCGTTTCTCGATAAAGATTGAGGTTGCATAAGCTGCCGCGGCAACGGTACGTGCGGAGTCTTTCATATACAAAAAAGTTTTGGTACAGTGCATAGATAGCCGGGTGTTCATTTTACTCGAACAGATTTATTTTAAAAAATCGTAAAGATGCACTGATACGGTTTGTGAGGTGAGCAAGATGGCCAGGGGTAGCATATGCGGCCAGGTGATAAGTCGGATAATTAATAAAAATTCGTTGATTAACCTTTTAATTAGTGGAAATAAACATATGGTTCCAATTAAACTTAGAGAGCGTACGAAAACCACTAAATCAACTTTTAGAACCACTTGAAGCTGTGGGAAGGCGGCGCCAAAGCACCATGGAGCAGGCGCAAAGCCAGCAGTGGCGGAACGCGGATGATTAGATAATTATCGCGTTCCGCAACTGTAGCTTTGCGCCTGCTTCACGAGTGTTAACTTTGGCGCTCCCCCGAGTTTCCCACGAGCTTCAAGTCGTTCTAAAAGAGTTGATTTAGTGGTTTTCGGTGACGCTCTCAAGTTTCCAATTGAACCATATGTTTATTTCCACTAATTAGTAAGGCTAATTAACGAATTTTAGTTAATTAGCCGACTTATCGCAACGATTAGCCACCCATTGATGCATACCCCTGGCCAGTAATAACTCACCTGCAAAAACCGTATCAGTGCATCTTTTACGGATTTTTTTGAAATAAATCTGGTCGGAATTAATAAAAATTATGAACACTCACGTATATATATATATATATATATATATATATATATATATAGATAAGAGGCACGACTAGTTTGAGAAACAATGGACCGGGAAAATATAATAAGTCAGAGATCTGTAATTTCGAGTTGCTATGCCAGAGTTTATTGTAGTGTACTTACGACAGTTTCGCCGAGCCGAGCCTCTCGGCGAAACTGTCGTAATACATATAATAAACTCCTAGTATAGCAACTCCTGGCAAAGATCGGATCTCTTGATATATATATATATATATATATATATATATATATATAATTAATAAAATGTAGATATGATCCTCGTAGAATCATATATATATATATGATTCCACGAGGGATCGAACCTGCATGTCAACTCGAGATTTTTATTTTTTCTGTTTTTTTATATGTGATGTACGCACATGTGAAACGCACGAAACTAAAGTTTTTTACTCGAAAAAGCGTTTTCACTACTAGAAAACAAAAAGGTTTTAGGAGTGCGCGACAGCTCTGCTCTCACCGCGAACTGCAATAGTTCCCAACTTCGCGGTGTTTTGGAAGGCGGGCTAAGAGTGGTACGCCAAAAATGTTTCCTGTTTCATATAACGCACCAAGGTTTAAGTGAACTGCATGCAATTATTATGTGCTCTGTAAAATAGATTATATTAAAAAATTTCTAACTTTAGACCAGTTGAAACAAATATACATGAAGTTTGAGGCATTCTACTGCAATATGTATGGCATTAATGAGTTTGAACACTACACATAATATAGGCCACGGCATGTAAAATAATGCTGCAAATATTACCTGGCACATCTGCTGCTAGCTGGACAACAATGCACAGACCACCTGTGGAAGTGAAAAGTAAATAACTTGTTTCAAACTGTTTATGAAATATCAAAAATTCTCTTTGATTCCAGATCTTTCTTTTCCCTTCCCAAGCGGTGAAAAGGAAATGCCCGTTTATGTAGAACAACATGGAAAATATTGGAGTCACACAAAAGAACATGACTACCGCACAACGAAGAATATTCCTTGGTACCAAAAAGATCCCGCATTCTCAGACGACATGTTTCAGGTATAAGTTGTGTGGTCGGTGCTCTTAAAAGCAATGGTAAAGATATGCCTTTCTTTCACGAAATTGGCCTGTTCACACCGAGTTTCAAACTGCTTTTTTTATAATTCATGCACTTGGATTATTGACATGTTATTCTAAACATGTTATTGCACAAAAATGAGTGCATTTACTTTAATGTTAAGGGCAACGCAACTAAATAAAAATAGAGGAATCAATCAATTTTGAACTTGTTGCATTTAGATCAAGATATATTGACAGGGAGAGAAAGTTGCTATGGAAGATCAGAGTTTTTCTTATATATTTTACTACAATAATATGCCTGCTGAGAGCAGCATTCTAAGCTAACGTGCCGTAGTAATTTCGTCAAGGTACGCCAATATAACGTTATCAGAACTGAGACCAACTTTGAATGGCATACATAGCCCCTAGGCATGAAGATCGACTTTCTCCTATCAGGTTTCATTTTCTGCTTCAGCGGCCCACCGACTCACAGGTATTGAAGATGACGCACTCATACCGTATAGTCTTGATAGGAAAAAGACGCACAAACGTAACGATGCTGAATTCAACGTTTCAGTACGATGAGAAATAAAACAGAGACAAAAATAAAGAGCCATTCGAATATCTAAATATAACCCACAAACTGATTAAGTATATCGCAATTACTTCACAAGCGCACGATTATGTAGCACGGGAATAAACAAAAAATTTGATCGTTGCTTTTTTTAAAATTCAGATAATTTAAGAAACATTTAAGCGACAAATGCAGTAAAATCCGGACTTTTGGTAATAGTGTATGAAACTTATGGTTGAAGCTATAACGGAAAGTGTAAAAGGGTCATTCCATGTCAAACGTCCCAGACGTTGCGCTCGACCCCTTCCGATTTCTAAAAAAAAATCATGGCCTTTTGCCGCAATGTCCGTAGCCATGCCCTGAAATATTTTTGGCGAAACAATTTTTTTGATGACGTGAGCGCGGTTTTAACTTTTAAAAACAGCGTGAAACTAGGCATCACTCAATAATTGATGAAAAATCAGCTTTTTAGTGAAACACCTAACACTATTTTTTCTTAAATTTGCACGGCTTTTGACTTACAATGTGGTTGGGCTTGTAAAGTTTTGTTTAATTTAAATATTTATAAAAAAACTAAAAAGTTTTGAAAATTTTAACGTTTTTGTTATTTTATTAAAAAATATCTAATTGCTCCCGGGACCTAATAGAACTTTTTACCGGCTGCCCTGCAGGTATATAATCTATAAAAAAATGTTTAAAACCGCTCAATTAAATATCTCGCAGTAAACAAAAATCCTGAAGTTGCCAAAAAGTGCGTTTTGACGCATAAACAGCCGTTTATTTCACCCTGAGGTGGTCCAAGTAAAAATACAAAATATGGTGGGTTTGGAAGAACAATCGATAATCTTTTGATTCTGAAAGTTTAATCAGAGTAATTTTTGTTTAAAGCGAGAAAACAATTTTTGAAGTTGAGCTCTCGCACCACAACCCGGCGTCGCTTCTTAACGCCTCTTCGCCGCACAGCACGCCACCTGCGACGATAGCTGACACGATTAGGTCCAAAGAAAGAACGGAGTTTTCTGCCGCTTCCCCTTGTCCGTCTTTCCGGCTGCAAGGGAAGAAACGGCGGGTATCGTGTAATAATCGGAGGTGCCGCCAGCGCGTTGCAATAGCAAGCCCGTTGTGCCCTTTGTACCCGAGGGCGGCTCGAAACGCGATGCCTAAACGACGGGCGGCATCAAGGGACCAGGAGGACTTCTCCATGCCATGCCAAAGGTCCCACGGCCACCTCCGATTCCTAAAATAAAATTGATAGCTCTTCATCGTAACGTTTGTGCTGCATCTCTAACATATTTTTGTGTCGAAAAACAAATTTCATGGGGTGATGGCGGTTTGAACTAGTAAAAGGGGGGTAGAACTACGAGTCATTCAATAATTGATGAAAAGTAAGATTTTTTTACGGAACACTGGAATAGTTTTGCCTAAAATCCCTACGGTATTTGGATTGCTATGTAATAAGGATCATGGTCATGGAATTTGGTATGCTCGAAGCAGTTTTAAAAAATAAGGAATATATGAGCATTTTAGCATATTTTTAGTTTCGTTACAAACTATGGCTTTGCTGGATGCGACTGTAAATACTCTTATTGACAGCCCTGTAGGTATACTGTAGACAAAAAAGGTTTCAGGCCGTACAACTAAATATCTTGCAGAAACAAAACAAAAAAAGACTAAATTTGTGCAAAATTGCGTTTTGCCGTTTAAAGAGCCGTCAATTCTGCCTTGAGGTGGCCCAAAGAAAAATACGTAACATGGTGACTTCTACAAAAGAGTTTATTTCCTTTTGTTCTTGAAAGTTTAATTAAAGTAATTTTGTTCTAAAGGGGAAAAAACATTTTGAAGTTGAGCTTTCGCGCCGCAACCTGGCGTCGTTCCTTGCGCCTCTTCTCTGCACAGCACGCCACCGTCGAGCCCGGCAAAGCGTGCGACGGTGTCACGGTGTGCGCACGCAGGTAGAAAGCAGGACCTCGAGTTGTCGGGTGCATCTTGGTGTGAAGAGGCTTTTTTCTACTCTTGTTGCTTTATGGCTTTTCCTATTTTGACCGTTTTGCGCGGCTGTGTCCTCCTGTGGGCTTCCACTGTCTTGATATCAGCAAATGCATAGCGCTGCCAGGTAAGAGCAGCCACTAGTAAGCTAGCTATTTCTTACGTACACATCGCAATCACTCTCTTCTCGACGTCAGGACAGATGTAACAGCAACACAAAAGCCCCGTGAACGGGCAATCTCATACGACGAGGCGATGGGGTGTTAACGAACGCGCGCAGTTGGAGGCTCACGCCTCGTTTGTGTTTAAATCGGCTTTGAAACGGCAAATTCTTGCGTCGCTGAATAGTTCCGCTTTTCACCGCAGTATGCGTGACAGCTAGATTTCGCGGCGATATTATCGCGTTTCCCTTTTAGGAGAAGTCCAAGTCAACTGATGCCGCCCGTATTAGGCATCGCGTTTCGAGCCGCCCTCGGGTACAAAGGGCACAACGGGCCTGTTATTGCTACGCGCTGGCAACACCTCCGATTATTACACGATACCCGCCGTTTCTTCCATTGCAGCCGGAAAGACGGACAAGGGGAAGCGGCAGAAAACTCCGTTCTTTCTTTGGACCTAATCGTGTCAGCTATCGTCGCAGGTGGCGTGCTGTGCGGCGAAGAGGCGTTAAGAAGCGACGCCGGGTTGTGGTTCGAGAGCTCAACTTCAAAAATTGTTTTCTCGCTTTAAACATAAATTACTCTGATTAAACTTTCAGAATCGAAAGATTATTGAATGTTCTTCCAAACCCACCATATTTTGTATTTTTACTTGGACCACCTCAGGGTGGAATAAACAGCTGTTTGTGCGTCAAAACGCACTTTTGGCAACTTCAGGATTTTATTTTACTGCGAGATATTTAATTGAGCGGTTTTAAACATTTTTTATAGTTTATATACCTGCAGGGCAGCCGGTAAAAAGTTCTATTAGGTCCCGGGGCAATTAGATATTTTTTAATAAAATAACAAAAATGATAAAAATTTTAAAGTTTTTTAGTTAAAAAAATATTTAAATTAAACAAATCTTTACAAGCCCAACCACATTGTAAGTCGAAAGCCGTGCAAATTTAAGAAAAATATTGTTGAGTGTTTCACCGAAAAGCTGATTTTTCATCAATTATTGAGTGATGCATAGTTTCACGCTGTTTTTAAAAGTTAAAACCGCGCTCACGTGACCAAAAATTTTTCGCCAAAATATTTCAGGGCATGGCTACGAACATTGCGGCAAAAGGCCATGATTTTTTTTTAGAAATCGGAAGGGGTCGAGCGCAATGTCTGGGACGTTTGACATGGAATGACCAAAAACGAATTTGGTTCTGCCGTTTGAATAAACCCTCTGCTGTGTTTTATCTTATGGGGTAATTCTTAAAACCGAATAAGAAATAGGCAGGTCGATAGTCAATCAAGAATTATAGATTACTATAAGAATGACATTGCCAAAATTTAAGCACTCAAATCTTATTGCCATGGCTGCAGAGAAGCATCTGCGCTAATATTTTCTGTATACTTAGTTTTTAGTCACTCGTTGCAGACATACCGAAAGCTTAAAGTGAAACATTTAATTTGTGAGTGTATACTTCGAGAAACTGCAGTTTTAATCATTTGCCGCTGGGCCTAGTACAGCGTAGGCTATAAACAGGCTGTAAATGTGGTTCATTATTTAGACTCAATAATAAACTTGTTTGTTAAAGTCTAAAGACACTTCTTTGCTCCAGATCTCCAAGACTGCGGAAAATCGATTAACATAATTTGTGACATTTCTCTTAAATATGCCTAATATGTCTTAATACGTTTTTTTTAGATACCGCCTTCTATGCACTGCCACAGCTATACAAAGCTCCACGAATTTCCTGCAATGCCGGGCTCGTTTAGTTTCACTCAAGAGGAAATTGGCTTTACCTTGAATTCCACAGGATTTCTGGAAGGAGGTTTCTCACCCCTATCCCTCAAACGAGTGAGTGGAAATCATTTTTATCTCAGAGACATCTCTGGTTTGCTTTGAACTTTATAACAAGTTAAGCAAATTTCCGCTTGAACTTAAGCTGTTCAAGCCACAAACCTCAATCTGCAAGTTCTTAAAAAATAACCACGCTTATTAAAGGATGTCAAGCTATTTTAGTCGCATGGCCGGCTTGTTTTTTCTTTCAAATGAAAAATATATTATCTCAACAAATTATCTTATATTATTTCGACTTTTTTATCAAAAGTATTCCGTGATGAGATAATTGCCACGGTCAGCACTTCAAGGTCAACTTGTGTTTCTGCATTAGCAAAGGATAATATTTCGTTGAAACCTATGCTTCCATTCACGTGAACGACGCCAGACAAGTCAATAGGGCTTCAGTTTGCACATCAATGAGTGCGGCTATATTTGCTTTAGAAGCAGGGAGGTATTCTTCTTAATTTAAAATTTTTAACCATCTGAAACCGCTTTGCTGAAATTCTTGAATAGAGTGCTGTAATACAGTGACAAAGCACGAATGTTGCCGAAGCTGATAGAAAGACCTTGAAAGTGAACCTACTGGAATCATTAGAGTGGTAGACGACATTTCAATAACATAACTACCTTCTTTAGTACAGTTGATCTTTGATCACTGGATTATGCTGTGTAGGAGAAAAGTAAAAGTAAGAGTGTCAAGTACCGGTGACATTAAATAAGCATGAAATAAGCTCGTCTGAGCCTGATAACATTATGACTCAAACACATCTACCTAGTGCAACTTAAAAATTCATCAGCGGGAATTTAATCCGGGTAGAACAGGAACTACAATCCGTGTCACCTTAGGTCGGACCGCAGCTAGCGCTACGTTAAGTTCACGTGGAGCCAGTCAAGCAGAGACAAAAGTGTATCGCTAAAACGCTCAACGTCTATGTAATCTTTTTTTTAGCCGGTTGTTTGATGTATTAGTTACGCAAAGTGACTGCGGCGTGATCCTGCGACTTTTATGTTCATGATTGCTTTTCCCGGTAGCGGCAAACGCAGAAATACGACGAACACCTTTGGTGACGCTTTTTTTTTTCTTTCTTTCTTTTTTTACGCTGCTCGATGAATTCCTTCTACTGTAGCTTTGGCTGAGGTCGGAGATATCTTGCAAATACTAGCATGGACATCATAGGCAGGGCTCCAATTTTGTTTATTCAAATAAGACCTACCATGAGAGAGAGAGAGAGAAAAAAGTCTCTATAATGAGAAAGCGATGGGGATTAGCTAACATAAACATCACAGAGATCTCTAAGTGGATAAGAATTAGAGAAAGCTCCGCATAAATTTGCAAATTGAGAATAGCATTCTATATAACAAAATGGCAGCAAACTCTGACTTTAAAGTTTTATCATGCATAAAATAGTCTTTAGAAGCGACTGTTTCACATGTTTCGGTATACATTGAACGGTCGTTCCGGGATTAATTACCTAATATTATTTTCACTTTTGGGGACATTGAATTGGTGTGGCACATGACCAGTGAGGAAGAGGGGGAATGGAGTTAACTGCGGAGGGGGAGGGGGCATTGTAGGATGGTGTGGTGAAGGAATTTGAAGAACGAGAGGCAAGGGAGGTGATAGGAATGGGGAAACTGAATTGGGGTGTCACGTGACTAAGGAATGGGGAGGGGAGAGGGGAATCCAGGAAGAAATTGAGGGCACCTGCAAATAAATGGGGAGAGATTGGAAGAGAAAGGAGGGGGAAGGAAAGCTGGGGGAGGGAGCGAGTTGTAGAAAATTGGAGGTAGCTGGAGAGAGATTGGAGGGATGAATGGAAAGGGAATGGGTATGCCACGCGAAGTATAATTTCCCTCCAAGCTGGCCCTGAACAATGCAGCCCCAGAAATCATAACTCGTAGTTCAAACGGATGCAAAGCTTTCGAACATCTACAAATACAGAACACACAACCTGAGACTAAACACATCAAATTCTTATTTAGCCAGCGTTTCAGTTATTCGATGTTCAGTACAACATATTCCTCAGTCTGGACACCGATTCGGCACCGCGGGCTCAGCGCTCTGCGAGAAGCTCCTGAAGCTCTACTTGGACCCAAGGTTCTTCGCCGTCTAGGGACTTAAACAATGAGGTGCTGCCTGCCGGAGCCCGATTATCATCCCGCTGACCGCCACAGCTCGAGGTTGTTCCCGTCGTGCGCCTCAAGCCGTACTATACGCTCGATAGGATTGTAGACTTTTGGTGTTTAGTGCGCCGCGAGGTGTTCTTTCGGTTTTGTTCCTTTAAAAGGTAGCATCGGAACGATGCGCCTTTTCAAGGAGAGTTAATGCTGCATTCTCAGATACCAGCGGCAAGAATATATCTTTGCAGGGCTAGCGTGCCCGGATCTCACGCGGCAGTGCCGAGTTTGAATCCCAGCCGCGATCCCTTATTTTATTCTTTGGTTAGTTTCTGGAAGGATATAGAAATCACTCGCACGTTCTCTTTATTTTTCGCTTGTGCCAGAGTATTATTCTAGTACCTTTTGAGTGGTAGGCGATGCATGTATACGCTACCATTGCTGTAAAAGAGCCTGCCCGTGGCTGCAGAAGGAAGGGAAGTTTTTCGCCAGCGCTCGATCCAGCTGTCACGCAGCCTTCGACGCCCGCGACGGATGTCCCTAGGTTTTGTTTTGGGCCCAAGTTCGCCTTATTAAACGCTTAGTTTTCTACTGCATTAACCGTCTCTCTGCCTGTCATTCGTGGAAATATGAACAAAGGAGGCCAAAAGAGGGGCACGAGATTTTCTGGTCGCGGAACAGACCCTGCAAGCAAACTGCAAGCATAGCTTGTCACCTAAGTTATTGCAGACAATTTTGAAGCGCATGATTGATATGATAGTCCGAACTATTTGTAACACTCCTTGTGAAAGAAAATACACTGTGCGACATCCTATCCGCAAAAAAAAGAAACTTACAAAGACGTTCAGTGTATGTGTGAAAGGTGGGATTTTATGTAATAGACAGATACAAAAAACATGAGGCTCACCTTTCACATAGCGCCTAAAGCGTCCCATCGCGTATGCTGAATCTGGGCACCCTGACAACGTAACATTACATGACGTCACGCACTTTGTCACGTGACGTTAAAGTATCAAGTAAAGTGTCACGCAACGCCCAGTCACGTGGCAATATTACGTGACCTAGCTGCTTGACGTTACGACGTCACTTACGTGAATGTCCCGTAACGTGACATCTCGTGTGACATAAAATGGCGTCACGGTTCCAAGTTGTGATGTCACGTTACGTCACGCCACGCGGCACAGCTTCATATGACACCATGACAACACTATGTAACGTCAGAGTGTCAGGTGACCTGACATCATGGCGTCAAGTCGTGGTGCCGTGTCTTCACGTCACGTGGTTCAGTATTACGTGACACCGTGATGTCATGTGACTTAACGTCACGTAATGTTGTCAAGTGGGTTGAAGTTACGCTCCACCACGGCTTTACACATAAGGTTACTACTAGAATCTATTGTAAGACATTCTAATCTATCAGTTTGAAGTTCAGCTCGTATATTATGATACCATAATGCATATTCGCGAGAGGTATAGCCACGAAAACGGTCAAGCCTCTAAGAGGTGGCCGTGATGCTGCTATAGGTGACTGCGTCTGTGATCTGAGCTGTCTGTCAGTGGCCCAATTTTCGGATGCGTGCCGGACACGCACCACGTGCGTGTGCGGCCACGAGGTGCTATTTCTCGAAACCTATGAACCCCAGGCATCGAACCGCACTGGGACTCAGCGACCAGATAGTTAAGGTTTTTACAATTTTGTCTGAGTTGCTTCCGCAAACTTTCTTCAGCGGTTTCTGTCATAACGAAGTTTTAAGATTAGATTTAAAGAAATGTTTGTCATCGTTCTGTTTTTTTTTTTTATTAGCTTGTGCTAGTATTGGTGCAAGTCAAGAAAAACAAATTTGCATTTGTGTTTCTTTTGTCGGCTAACTGTACCAGTGACCCGGTATTCACCCATAGTCGCAGTCGAAGCCTGCCGTTAGACTGCTTTGGTTACTATTTTTTTCATATGCGGTTGGTTCGACAAATATTTCATAGAAATTTAGTTATTTTTACTTGCACGATTCGTTTCCTCTCTTCAATACACTTAGACTCGTCTTGAGCTTATGCTACCTCTCTAACGGTACAACCTAGTTCTGCCCATTTAAGTGATAAGCAGTTCCTTGACCGGTTTTAAGGTGGGTTCTTTTTTTTTATCCCCTAGCTCCTTCGTGGCACACCTCTAAGACCGTTTTCTCTGAGATTTGAAGAGAGATTATGATAATGCAACTAAATACAAAGGTGCCAGCGAGCTGGACAAGAATGACGAAAATCATCCCTGGAGAAGGGGAACATATTCCCCTTCTCCAGAAAATATTTTCGTCATTATTTTCCAGCTCGCTTGCACCTTTACATTTAATTGCATTATCATCAAAACTTTAAAAATGTACGCCGTTTACTGTTGTTGGTGTTAGACTGGTTGCAGTTGATAAAACCCCTTTGCTCTACTGACGTCTAACTCCTGGTTAGCTCAGTTGGTAGAGCGCTCCACTGGAAATTAACGTGTCCCTGGTTCGATACCAGGACCAGGCGGATCTTTTCGGTCGCGCACCGGTCACCTAGCTGTGTTTGAAGATTTTTGTTTGTCCTTTGTCCCTTTTGTTCCCCTTCTCCAGGGATTAATTTCGTCTGAAGAGAGAATCGTTTTAGTTAGTCGTTTCGACACGAATGGTTCACCAACGGTACTGCATTCGCGCGCAAACCACGTTTCTCTTTCGTCTTTTTTTATATTTTTTATCGTTCAGTCCGATGGAACCGTCGCTGGAACCGTCTCCCAGCGGAGTAAATACTAGGTTGAAATTTATTTACACAGTTCTTGAACTTCCAACCCGTTAATGTTACCTTGGTTGTCCTCTTTACGTCAGCGGCACGCCGTAAAACGTAAGCCACGGATCATCACGCTAGAGAGCGTTGTTTATGCGTATGGTAAGATAGGCGCTGCAGGTCAGGCACAATCATCATCATTCTCTAGACGCTTATGACGGAATTCCGATTTACCAAAACACATGAAAATTGCATACCCTGTTTCATGGAATAGAACAGTTGAGCCTCTCACAATTTCGGAAAGTATGCTTCCGAAACGGCTCAGGAATACTCCCTAAAACGTCGCCGCGCGGTAACTCGTTGAAACCAGTAATTTATTTAAATAAAAGTGCATTGCTTAGTCGTACGTTAGTGTTTGAAGGTTGCTGGATCATTCACAAAAACATGAGCAAATCGATCCAATTATAATTTAAGAAATATCTATACCGCGTTCAAGTTCGTCTGCTCCTTGCGCACCTCGTGGGTTTGCTTACCCTGCAGATGCGCCCACTTACTTTTCTTTCCCTCCGACCTCAACCAATGACGGAGTTCGCATGTCTGCTTCATCATCGCGCGTTCCCTGTTTGTTGAGCCAGTGACAAGCGCGCCAGGTGCGCATCCACTATTGGCCCTCTCTTCCCCCCCCCCTCTCTTATTCACAACGCTTACACACACACACACTGTTTGTTTTCTATGCTGCCCTTTGACTGGCGCTTTTCCTTGCGTACTGATATGGACACATCTAGGGAGGGGGGAGAAAGCGCCCCCCCCCCCTTAAGCCCCCAAGGTGACCTTTTTTTCTATGAAAACATTGATATATACTCGAAAAGGGTTTTGATTGTGGTATGATCAAATATTGGATTCACAAAATAAATCTGAGGAACCTTTCGGCAGTAACGTCATCTGTCAGTAAACCCCCTCCCCACCCCCCGCCAGCCAAATCCCTACCGCCCCCCCCCCCCCCCCCCCGCCCCCAAGCCTGACCCGTAAATCGGCCCCTGCGTTACGATTCGCCAAAAACGGATTTTCGAACACTTGATGTACGTATTCTATAAATCTGACAAAACATATTAAAAACTATGAAATCATTATGTAACGTTCGTTCTTCAAAATACCTGCAACGGTATTTTGTTACATTTCGCCCCTGCGTTCCGATACGCCAAAAATGGATGTGGGAAGACATCATTCACGTATCCTATAAGTCTGACAAAACATATTCAACACTATGAAATCACTCTGTAACGTTTCCGCCCCTGCGTTCCGATGCGCCCAAGACGGATATTGATACATATGATCCACGTATCCTATAAGTTTTACAAAAGATATCAATCACTATGAAATCACTCTGTAACGTTCGTGAGTTCTTGAAAATAACGGCAACGGTATATTATTACATTTACAGAGCAGTAACGAAGCTCAGTAACGCTTTAACTTTTGGCGAACTACCGGGTAGCGCTATTTCGTTACTTATTTTTAGTAACGGGCACGACACAGCTGCTACTAGTTAGAAACATGGAACATTTATTATAAATAATATTAGGCAAAACTAAGGAGAACGTTTTGTGGCCTATTTAATACAAGGATATAAAACAAGGTAGAACAACTTTATTCATATGTATTGCAGCGGTTCATAAACGCTGAAGCTAAAAAACAAGCTTCTTACTAAATTTGTTGTCCGAATATAGATGTCATCTTTAATTGTGAATTTAATCGAGAAATTATAGCGGACGTGGTTTCCTTCAAACAAAATAAATTAAAATAACTGCGAAGTACTTAGAATATTTTTTAATATCCATTTTTATTATTACCTTTTGTTCTGTTATTATTTTGAAACTTTTTATATATCTGTTCGTTCAAGATTTGGTATTCAAACAACCTCACATATGCAAGAGTTGACATGAAGCCATCACAAGAAGACAAAGTTGGACCTATTTTAAACAACGTCACGGGAATAAATGGGCACGTCTCAATTGTCCTCGATTACGCTTACGGTAAATAATTCTTGAGAATTATAAATATTGATCTGTATACGGTTCCAAAAGATTCAGGTTTAGCTTATATTTGTATTTATTAGGTAATACGCAAAAATAAAACATATGAGTTTAGAGCCTTGAATTTTAAATGTAATTTTCAACGAGCATACATTATATGAAAGCATCAGCTGCAGATATGACACAATTTTTTAACTGTTATCACGGTTAGAGAAGTGAGACATTTATTAGACATGTAGCAGTAGAACAGTATTTGTATGCCATGACACAATACACGGATATAAGAGTTTCATAAATACCGCGTTTACTACGTACTTTTCAGGCCCGGCGCGCATTTTATGAGAAGGTTACTGCCGCAATTAATCATATATTTAGTTAAAATTAGTTCGTCAAATTCCTAATTACTAATTTTATGGATCTTAGTGCATACGATTATATATAAAAGCAGGGTAATTATGCTAAATATATATTTAAGGTTATGCTTTGGGATAATCATCGGAAACATTTTGCTTTCATGCAGCAGTTATTTTATACACAGGAAGATCGCATAAACTACTACCATTATGATGTGTAGACGGTTACTTACGTATTGCTTGCGGGTACATTATTTTGTAAGAAAGAGCACCGGCATTATGCTAACGTTAGTGAGGTAGCAGAATAAGTATGTATGTAGTAAAACCGCAATGCCAAAGCGAAATCTTCGTCATGCAATTGATCACTGGGCGTAACAAGCGCGCTGGAGGCGCTATGACGTTGTCAAGTTGGTGCTGCTTAACCATGGAACAACATTCTCCCCTAAAGTTTCTTAAAATCGGCTGTAGTCGGCCACGAGAAAAGCACCTTCCACGCATCGTCGTAGGCTGAACTTAAAACACAGGTTTTATACGCTGTTGCAAAACAAGGCTCCATAAAAGCGAAACCTCTTAAATAAATATCCTATTTCAAGCTACCTTTTTGAAAACGATAAAACTTCCTTTAGTTTCTAATGTGAAAGTTAAAGAGAGTTAGAGTAATTCACAAGGAGTAGTGAATTTCAAGACAACTATTTAACTACTTTGCAGATTATTCCTTCGTTGAATCTCTGCATGATACTTATAAGTTTCCAGCAAATCTCATCCATATCATGATTACTTATTTTCAAAGTCTGCAGCGATTAGTAATGGATGCCCTTTTAACATTCCATGCTCTTTCGAACTGGGTGTGGCTTGCCCATAAACTGAATTTTGTCGCCCGTCTTGTTAAAATGAGCGTTGTGTCGTCAATATTCCTTAGCACACTTGCCATTGTAGCGCTTGCTTTTTTCTTCTCGCGAATAACAGCTTTAAAGAGATGCTTGGCATGATATGGGCTTCAAGCGGAACGCTTAGGGGTCGACAATATGTAGTGTTGAGCTAAACATCTTAAGGTCAGAAACTCTCACTAGGACTACCCACAAAAACATTGCAGCTGGCTTCCGCTAAATTATATAAAATAAACAGCACATGTTTCCAAACTATTGCTTGGTCAGAGGTCCTAGATGCAGATGTCTTTCCTACCTGAGCTGCCCGCTCTATCTATCTGCAACTAGAGAGACTCGTGATATCGCTGGCCAGTAAAACTATTCGTGATATTTGAGATGATCTATATTATAAGTTATTTCGCAAATTCGTAGCTTTTTTCCGCCGTTATCCGACATACTTGCGAAATCTTGCACCTTTGTTAGATAAGCCGATTAAGCAAACAAATTAAACGTGTTATTTACAGAACATGATGGTCGGAATGTCCTTGAGATGTGTCGTCGCTGGTTCATGTTAGATTGAAACAGTTTAACCTGCTTAGTGTGATTGCTAACCAGTAATCTTGAATGTGCGTATGAAAGTAGTGAATAGAATACGCGACCATATTTCAGTGCAATTCTTATCTAGATTATCTAGATTGAGTCAGGTGGTAGGTAGGCCAAATAAACTAGAAGTAGACCAATTGCTTTTTGTCATATTCACAAATGTTTTCCAGCAATTTCTTCCCTAATATAAGATACCCTTTTATAGATCTTTTGAGTTATGATGAATCTTACAAATAACTTCACTAATATATGCCATAACGTGTTCACTGCTATGCAACTGAGGCTCTAACAGGGTTTTACTATGAAAATTTACATTTTTGATGTCGCTTATTTAAATAACTTTGACTTCTTTTAGATTTGGCGTTTCTAGCCCATTCTGCAAATGACGAGTGCCATATTTTGCCAATCGACAAGGACTTCTTTCTTTGTAACGGCGAGGGGAATAAGTGTGAAAAAATTGGCCGGGAGAAACTTTTCGGAATGACTGGTAATTTATCGTACAAAGGAAAGGTGAAACAAAATATTGTCATCTTATTCACTTTTATGCAAAGATCAATCTCCGACCCGCTACTGGTATTGCACCTTATTTTAAAATAAGTCTCAATTTCAGATTGTTCGTTCGCGCTTTAAATACCGTGCTCAACGTCTTGTTTAAACTGAAATGCACAACCTATATTAAATTGCGTTTAGAACTATGCATTCTTGCTTGTTCATAATTTTAATATATCCAATGATGGCAGACTTTGGAGAGCATCAAATTTCTGACCAGAATTCGGCGAATCTACAGAACAAATTTCTAAGGCGGGTTCACACACCCGCGTTTATAGCACTGTTCACACACTTGCAACCGAGTAGGAGCGAAAGAAACAAGACCGGTGTTTAAGTCACTTGCGACGGCGGAGGTCCGGATGCGCTGCTGCGGAGCAGGTCCTACGCCGTCGCAACAGGCTTAAGAACCGGTATTTTCTCCCTCGGTCCTTCTCTGTTGCAAGTGTGTGAACGATGCTTAAATGTAACCAACTGAGCTACAACCGATTTTGAAGCCGCTGTGCAGCCAGTATTAAGCACTAACAAGCGGCTTGAAAACCTGTTGTACGTAGCGCCGTCAATCACAGTGAAACGCAGGTGTGTGAATCAGCCTTTACACTAAACTTCTACTATCACATCAGTGTTTTTTGTCTTTTTTCTCGCCACTTCATCCCCACTGAACCTTATTGACGCACGCGATCAACAACTTTATCCAATAACTTTGATCGAGCACTTTTCTTTTTTAACAATCACTGATTCTGCTTTCATAGATTTATTCTGCCATTGGCTAAAAGACTGACATGCTGGTGGAAGTTCATAGTGCGTGTTCTAATTTATTTGAGTCTGTGTAGCAGACTTGGCTACAAAAGAACAAGAAAAGCACTGCACCTTTTTTGATGTGTGTCTGAGGAAGCCATTTCACTAATCAACACTTCTCATTTGGGATTTTTTTAGCAGAATAGAAAGAATACGACTAAAACTTGGACAGTCAGTTAACCTACTCCGATACAAAAAATTGGATTGTCGTAAACATTGTGATATGATGTTGCAACGGTGACAAAGTATTTTATCGACACCCTTTACAATTCACACATAGTCGATACGGAAATAGTATAGCTCAATCGAACTTTAGTTAAATACTATAGGAGCAACAAAATTTCTATACGTGGCTTGCACATGACGTCATTGAAAGAGCGCTTTGATGACCTCCAGAGAAAAGGGGAAAAACAAGCTCTCATCTTATCAGGATCCTCCTTTGTGCCTCCCGGATATGCACAGACGTCGCAATTCTCCTCCCAGAAGATTATAGAAGATTAACCAGGCACTCCAAATTCTTACAAAATCAGCTTCCTCTCCTCCTTTTACATGGTGGTCAAAAGTATGCGATGTGACGTCAGTGCAAGGAGCCTATACGTAACATTGTTTTCCTCTTTTCTTACAATTGAAAGCTAAACACTTTATTTCCATTGTACTTGGAACACTTCTCATTTTACATAGTTTGCATGTCAACACTGACAGAGATGCGAACACTTTTGCAGCCATTTCGTACGGAGATTAAAAGAGTTTCCATGTCTTTCTCGAACAAGAAGCTAGTGTCATTCAATACACAGAAGAAATTTCTTCTTCACAATTGCATTTTAATTACACGACATTTTCCGAGCGTTTAGTTTTTTTTTAAATTTTAGTCAAGTCCTTTTTGTTGTTGTGTTTTGTTTGTGTTTAGTACTCATGCCTTGTGTTGTGATATATAAGGTGTCGATCCAAACGCTTAGCACTTTTTTTTTTGTAACATACACCCTAAATAAAGAAACAGTTTCTTCTTCTAATGGTGTCTACCACGGCGCTCGAATGATACAAAAGAAGAGTGATAACTAAGAGTTTAATTACCTAAAGTCGGATTTCTTTTTGTCGTACTGTATCTTCTTTGGTTGGAACATTGGAATTGAACATTTTGTGCACCCTCATCCAAATATACAATCGGAGTTTTTATACTCTGTTTCATACTTAGCGCGCAACGCTGTCGAAGCTACTGGCGCGAGCGCGTGGCTTCATCTATGGTTTTGCACGCGAGAACGCGTGCAAATGATAAAGAGATCAAGCACTCAGCTCGCGCCAGTAGCTTTGACAGCGTTGCACGCTAAGTATGAAGCAGAGTACAGGAGTTGAAATGCAGTGTTCATCTCTCCACTATTTAATGGCGTAGTCAGGGGTTTAGAGTCCACCATAACAAAACTAAACAAACAATGCTCCTAAAGCTGCGCTCCCGGCGAGATATCGAAGTGTGGTTTCCGATTTTTAAGACCACTTATCTAACACGACGCTACTATATTGACTTGCGATTACTCGCTATCCATGCCCGCTGCGGAGGTTGATGACATTTGCGTTGCTCTTTTAGTCTTAGTTTTGGCATCGCTCTCATACGGCTTGCATTTGGCAGAGGATTCCACGAAGTAAAATTTATTTGTTGAAATTCAAACAGTGATAGCATTATTTGACGAGGGGAAACAAATTTATAATTGCAATACACCAGCAAAAACAAATGTTTCAGATCAGAGTTTGCAAATATAGGCATATAATTCAGTAATTATCCCTTTATGCTCGTAATCTGACGCCCACTGAGGTCAATAAAGTCATCTCGAAGGAACTCTAACGTTATTTCAGGTGTATTTTTTTTCTTGTACTGCACCTCAGGAGTTGCGTGCAGCAGAGGCAAAAGCACAGGCGCGAGGGCCTGGCTTTCATATTTGCTTTCCTTTTACGAGCACTCGCGAAAAGAAAGCTGATGTGAAAGCCATGTGCCCGCACCAATGCCTTTGCCTTTGCTGCACACAAGTCCTGAGATTGAGTATTAATTCAGTTTTTAGTGAAACTACTCGTTACATTTCTTTTTTCTTTAGAGGAGTTTAAGCTCATTTCCCAATATTGTGTTTCTGCCTCGTTAAGTAGGTATCTATAACCGGATCAGATTGTCATTCCTTGTTTTTGTTTTTAACTGTTTGCTTGCATCCACGTATATCAATGTTTTTCATTTTCAATTTAGCTTATTTTTTGGTACTGCTTTTTAGGGCGCAGCTTTTAGGGGCCCATTTCCGCATATAGCGGAGTCGGCGTCGGCGTCGTCGTTGGCCTATCCGTTATATGCAGGAACGTGCACCTGAGAGTCCCATAATGCAACACTTGTGCACGTTGCATTATGAGACATCACAGACCTATACTGCATTTCGATTCCCAGCTAAATTTAGCTGAGAAACTGAATTGGTATATAGGTCTCTGATGTCCCATAATGCAACGCGCACAGTGTCGCATTATGGGGCACCCACCGTACCCTCCTCGTCCTCTCTGGCCTACCCTCAAACCTCTAGCAAAAACAAGCAATATATATATATATATATATATATATATGGAGAGAGATTTTTTGTTTATATATATATATATATATATATATATATATATATATATATATATATATAGTAGAGAGAGAGAGAGAGAGAGAGATAGTTCATAAAATAAAGAAAACTTTGCATGCATAATATGAATGAAAATTAGAGACGTTTATGCTTCTCTGTAATGCCAAATTAGAGCGCAGCTCTTGTGGTAGTTTAATTTAGTGATTTAACGTTGTAAATATACCGGGTGTGTTTTTTCTTCTTAATATTAACAGATTTGTTATTAACAGATTTGTTTAGAAAAATCTGTGAAAGTTACACTTATGCGGTTTGTTCAGTAAGTTATACGGCCAGGGGGACATAGAATAGGGGCTAGTCGTAACGATCAGTCATTTAATTAATTAATATTCGTTAATTAGAAACTTGCTGAGCGTCATCCAAAACCACTAAATAAACATTTTTTAGGAAGATATAAGACAGGGGCAGAATATTACGGCGTTCTGAAACAGCGCCCAGTTTGGAGGCGTTTCTAGGTTTCGGTTCCTTACGGAAGCGCATTTTTGCGGCCGCGGTCCTGCTCCCTGGTGGTCGCGGCGCGAAGCCACCCCCCGGCTCCCTCGTCTCCCTGGTAGGATCGGGGGAAGTAGGGCGTACGTGCATTGCGCTTCTCAGCCACTGGGAAGCAGGACCGCGGGCTCAGAGATGCGCTACGATAAGAAACCGAAACCTAGAAACGCGTCCAAATGAAGAGATTCTACAGAACGCCGTAAAAGGCTTCCCCTGTGTTATATCTTTCTAAACAAATTTGATTTAGTTGTCTTTGATGACTCTGAGCAAGTTTCTGGTTGGAACCATATGTCTTTTTTCATTATTAAAACGTTATTTAACGAATTTTAATCAATTAGCGGACTGATCATTATGATTAGCCCTTTATACTACGTCCCCCTGGCCGTATAACTTACCTGCACAAACAGTATAAGTGTAACTTTCACCGTTTTTTTTTAAACAAATCTGCTAAGTAAGAAAAGTACCCTGTATATATAGATATATATACACATACACACATATATACAGCGCAGCAGAGGTTGGTTGCACTATCACTCCACGGGCTGAGATGGTCTCCGATAGCAAACCGAAACTTAAAAACCCGTTGATTTTGTGCGGTTTTTCAGAAAGCCGTAAAATGCTTCGCGTGCCTTCTATCGTTCTGCAATTTGTTGATTTAGTGATTTTCGATGATGCTGAGCAATTTTCTAAATTAAACCATGCCCTAAAACACAATAATAAAGAAGTTAATTACGCTAAAATACTTAACAACTTAATTATCCCGGATTTTAATAATTTTCCTAAATGGGCCCCTGGCCCAGGACCAAAACGCCATAAGCCTTTTTTCGTTGCGATTAGTAGTTTTCGCAGGAGCAATTTGGCCTGCGTTCTCTCTCTCTCTCTATATATATATATATTTTTTTTTCAATTCCTTATTACGTTACATCACAGAATCAAAATACCTCAAGAGCTGCGCTCTAATACCGCATTACAGAGAACCGTAAATGTGTCTCATGTCTTTATTCATATTATCATTCAACATTTTCTTTATTTTATAAACTAGTCCTGGTTGAACAACAATATTTGCATTTTAAAATAAATAAACAAAGCCATATTCTTATTAAATAGCACACTCAATAATATTAATAAAGTAGGAAGTTTAAAAAGATTGACCGCATCTCCACGTGGTGAATGATGTCGATTGGGGCGAAGCTCTGGTGGTGCTTGTCTGTGTAGACCCTGAGCCGCAGCATGCCGAGCCTTTCTTTTGTTTTCATCCATGTCAGAAAGAGAATGTGTGGTATGGAAGGTGTTTATATACGCATTTGGGCATTTGACCGCAGCGCCATCTCGTCTATAAACGTTGAGCCAATGCATGCAAAGTTTAACGCGATTATAAACGCATTTGACCGCAGCGCCCTCTCCTGTATAGACGTCGAGCGGCTACATGCAACGTTTCAATTATGACATCCCCAGGTCTTGAGTTACTACCACATCTCAGAGCCCCCTGCTTGTCCCGCAGCCGTGGCCGAGCGGTTAAAAAGGGGTACTCCGGCGATTTTTTGAGCTACCTCAACTAACTATATTTTGTGACTCCCCGGCCTTTACCCTTTCCGGTATGCTATTTAGTATCGCGAAATTCATAATAGTTATTGTGAAATCGGCAAATCAAAATGATGCAAAAACCAACATTCAAATATTCCCGCACTTTTCAGTGCCGTGACGTCAGTGGCGGGCAGGCTTGCCAGTAGAGCAAGCAGTCTAAAAAATAGAATATGCCAATCATTTCTTCCGTGCAGGTGCGGGGGTAGTGGAGCGAGCTTCCAAAGTATTCATTTGACATCATGAAACTGCTTCCAATTAGTTGGGAACAAATTCTACAGTCCAAAGAGTGAACCCATGCCTTCCACTGACGTCACTTTTTCGTTGTTGCCCGTAGAGACTTTCCGTTTGAAAAAGTACGGGGAGGACCAAAATTGTAAATTAAATAACTTTGCAAAAAAATAATATGTTGACCTAATATTTGGGATTCTATTTTAACGATGTTGTTTGGCGAGTTTAGCAAAATTTCAAGCAAATCGGGGATCATGAAGAAATCGCCGGAGTACCCCTGTAAGGCGATAAACTAGAAATCCATTGGGGTCTCCCCGCACAAATTCGAATCCTGTCGACTGCGCAAACTTTTTTTTTATTTTCTTTAATGATTTTTTATTTATTTTTTTCTACACGAGCACGTGAGGTCACGAGCACGAGCACCGGACGCCGGACGGACGGACGGACGAAGATGGCTAGCCCCTAAGGAGCTTCGCCCCTAAAAGCACATGTTAAGCCAGCGAAAAAGTCTGTTACAGTTGTCAGCTTCTGTGTGTCTTCCATCTTTAAAATATTTGATTCATGCTGGAATCCATCACTACAATTCAATATATACCTTTTTGTTGTTTGCAGTATAAAGAAAGTGGAATCGAAGGAGAAACTTGGTCCCGGCTAGAGGTTGAGGAAAATAATTCAAAAATAAAATCAAGACACGAGGTTTCTTTTCAAGCAGTGAGTGCCCAAATTGCTTGTTGGTTGCCCCCTTGCATTGAAATATTAGCATTGCCATTGCAAGCAGAAAAAGCTTATAATATTTAACTTTCTCAAGTATGTTTTTTAAACTACCCCTTTTCCACTTCGTAACAAAACCGCAGCTAATTGTAATAAATCAAGAAGCTACCAGACAATTTCTCCTCAGACAGTAAAAAAGTTTGTTTCATTTTAATGTTTTGTACTTTGCGTCTTGTATAAAGGGGCATGTGTTGGCACTTACTTGTGAAATATCCCTTGTTTCTTGCTCAATTAATACCGCAATATGTGCGTTAGTTATGTCTGTAGTATATTGGTTATCTTTCTTATGACTAGAGATTTAATTATTGTGATTGCTAGTAATTCGTAACTTTTCTTGCAAGTTGTACTAATTAGTTATTTACCTGTAAACGGCATTCTTATTGTACTTCAGTTTATTTTTGAGTAACATGTGATCGACAAGCATTGAGCACATGTATGTAAATCCATCAAAAGGAAAATATATGCGGTGGGTTCCGCGCTTACATGACGACTAAACGCGGATCAAAAAACTAGTGTGGTGCCTTGAGAAAGGACCTTAATTACACATCAAGTACAGTTCGGAGGCCTGCTTGTACACTCAACTTGCGGAAAAGAATTCATCTGCCCCTAGGCAACTGTGACGGAGTGCGAAAAAACGAAATAATACAAAATGTTATTTTGAGAATATAGCCAAAAACCATTATAACAAAATAAGAGACTAAGGTTGGAAGAGGATGCCAGGGCTATCGGGCAACGTCTGGAGTACAATTCGTCAGAAACATCGAGACGTAAGGGAAGAAATAAAACAGTACAATTTAGTAGTAAAGAAGTTCGGCTCGCAAAGACAAAAATTAAAAAAAAACGCACAATGGGATATTACCACGAGTGCAAGCCAGGCAACCTAAACATGAACTAAGAATTACACGACGAACTATAAATCAAATCAAATAGTCTACGTTAATGCATTGAACAAATCTTCCGAGTACTATTACAAATACGGAGTTAGCAAATACAAAACATAACAAAACAAAAACCTTCAGACTACTCGAAACGTTAATCGAAACTGAGCCCGTGGAAGGAAGTTTGCTGAAGCAAAACACCCGTAAAATAAAGAGACTTGCCTTTCAAACATTGCGTCCTTTTCGATTCAACCGAAACTCATGAAGCGTGCATGGATGTTGATGCGAGTATATAAAGGCTCTGTCGTCTTTGTCACCATGCATTAGATGCAATGGCACCACATTACACCAACGGACCCGCATTGCCAAATAGAAACTCCTCCGTATGACAGGTCCCGCTGTCGCTGTTTGACTTGTCGTGCTTTGAAATAACCTCTAAAAACGCAAAATATGCTTTGTTTCCCGTGCAGCAGAGAACTATCATATTAAGAACCGCCGTCATGAGGACGGAATAATATTTGCGTTACGATAAGCTTGACGAAGCTTGATTGAGTTGTTTGGACGGCGCTTTGTCTTGGTGTGACCAAATCATTCAAGTGTGCCCAAGAAGGCAGACGTCGCAGTATATTTGTTTTTATTCCACATCATGAGAAAAGCTGCTATAATATGTACAATCATTTCTTTTAGGCAACACCGGAAGTGGAGTCAAAAAGTACTCGAAAGGAATTTATTCCTATTCGACAGGGGGACTACAGAGATTCAGTGGTATGCTCAAACATACTTCCCACAACATGTTTGTAACTGCGACGGTCCACACTAAGCGCTGTGGTTCTTATTAGGAGTTGAGAAGAGTAGATTATACATGCTGCTGTAATGAATGTTTACATACCTAGCTACGTTAAAGTGTGTTCCAAGATGATATATTGACCGCTTTCCTGTCTGCTGCTACGACAGGCCAAGTGTACTCTAATGACACCACATATAGATAGTACTTCACATACGACTGATATCAATGCAGATGTAGAAAAACATATGAATTAAAAATTATTATTCTTTAATAAAATTGTTGTGGCGTACATCAAACCGAGAGTGACGATTAGCAAACTAATTATCTGAAATCAGTTAAGTCATTTTTTATATATATTCGCCTTTCTGGAAGATTCCATTTACAGATATGTTAATTGCCCGTCGTCAATAAATTTTACATCTGTTATCATTAAGACAACAAAATTTTGTTCCACGCTATTTTTTTTTTAAGTGTATGCCGAGAGGAGAGTGATACCGAAACTAAGACGAAAAGAGCGGGGAAGTTCAACCCTGAAGTGACGTCGGCCTCGGTCCTGTGCGCGGTGTGCGAATCATCGCGAACCGGTCTGCAAGCTGCACATGATCAAACGGTCACGTCACGTGTTTAATAAAAAATGCGCGCCATGCTCTGATATCCGCTTAGGTGTGGAAATTTCGACTTTTTTTGTTTCTTTTAGTTTTTGTTTGGCGTTCTCTTGATAGCCCAACTTCGCCACAAACCTTCAGGCATATTTGGCAACGGGTAACAGATGGGTATATTTTAAAAGCGGTAGCTAAGGTGACTTCTATTTAGTAAGTGGAATCTAGGTAGGTAATATTATAATGATCACTCTGTACTCGTGTCATGACGTCCACCGCGGTCGAACACCTTGTCGTAAAGGAACTTTCTTTTCTTAATTTTTAGTTATCGTTTTTAAATATTTATTATCGATCGTACGTGAAACGCCTCGCATACACTGTTACTATCACAACCACGACACGCGGTAATTCATAATGCAGAATTTCCCGCGATAACTTATTGTATCACAGCGGAATAGTCTTAAAAAGATCAATTCAGTTCGCGGAGGTCGTCAGTCGAAACAGTATGTCACTTGTTTGTGCTAACCTTGTGGTGCATGGAAATACTATGCTCGATGTCTTAGTTGCAGGATCAAGATAAGCAAGAGTTCAAGCAAGAAGTTCGCATCATAAACTACTACGAGTTCAATCGCACTCAGCCAGAACTAGACGTTTACGTTAAGCACCCTTGCCTTCAGCGCTACAAGTCAAAGTTATATACTCTGGAATTTGACGGTAATAATCTAAAACCTAATATATCGTACCGGCAATAATCTAGTGATTTCCGCAAGTCTTCGCTGAAACCGTTGGTAGACCGATAAACCGAGGGGTCGGAAACCGGCGGTCCGCGAGGTAATAATACACGGCCCCTGGCACGCTACCAGAGCAGCCCCCCCCCCTCCCCTCCCAACCAAACACACACATTATATTGCTAACGGTCCAAGAATTATGGTTGGTTGGAAATCTGGTGTAATTGCAGGCATTGGCTCTGAAACGGCTCACCGCGAGATCAGATTCCTGTGTACGTTCACTGTACTGATGCATTGGGAATCAATAACTAAGGTTTCCATATCTAGCATACTTTTCGTTCCAAATCGCGATTCATACCATTGCTAATTTCAAATGTTTTTGACGCACTCATGGAGTCGCTGTGGGGATTTTCATCAAGCGACTGGTCAAAACGTTAGCACAAATATGTAGTCCTAATTACAAAAAAAAAAAAAAATTGGACGGCCACTTTTAATGGTTTTTAATTTGTCTGGGTCACTGGACATTGAATCAGAACTGTGTGGCTCTGCGAGAATGATGGAGGCTGAATCTGGACTTAAATTAGCATTACAGTCCGCTGCGCGTTTTGACGGTTATTTTCGTGAGCTGGTCGCCTCCCGCCCACTCCGTCCCCCGGATTTGTGTTTGTCCCGCTCCGTCTACGTTTTGCGGCGATTGGTCCGCTGCAGCAAAAAGTAGCCACCCCCAGCGGGCATAGTCGATTTGACCGAAATCGGAGAACACCGAAAGTCGTTGAATTGGAGCTGTCTCGAAATAAGAAAAGCATAAACGTCACGAAAAAATATCTTTATCAATAGGTTTATTTTCTGGTGATCTGGTACATAGTCCGCACTAAACAGAGCGCGGATTCGCCTCCTAGTTTCTTGTTTTCTTTTTTTTTTCTTGCCGGGGGGGGGGGGGGGGGTTGCCCGTTTTATAAATACTGCTGCCACGAGCATGTTCCATCAAGGATGAGATATACCAAGACCGCATCCCGTTCTTTTTTCTTTTTTCGTTTTTTTTTCTTTCTACAGTTGGCGGTAACGCGTTATTAACAACGGGATTGCCGGCAATTCGGTACTTTTTTCCCCTGACGTAGTAACATATTCGTTATATTTTAAAATAGTAACGAATAACGTACTTGCGTTACTTATTTAAATTTACAGGTAGCGTAACGTTGTTACGTTACTCGTTACGCCTTCTTCCCAAGGACTTCAAAAAAATTCGCTTTAATTTTTCGTGTTTCCTGGTGCCAAGTCAGATGCGTTGTTGTACTCATCCCAACATCTTAAATTTGTTTTTTTTATAATTTTTATTTAAAATTATAAAACCGTAAAAAGAAATTCAATACGGCGCTGATGTATACCTCCAACGTCAAAACAGTAAAATGTTTTCATTCACTCAAAAAGTAAAGCAAATTATAACCTACCTGTGTTACTTTTTATCAGTAACGGTAACGGTAACGCCTTTCTTTTACTTGTAATGTAGGTCGACAAAGCGTCCTTTTTATTTCCGGGTAACAAGTAACGTGTTTCGTTACTTTTTTTTCCACCAACGTTTACAAGACTGGTTTTACTCAGCATAAGCCCGATAAACATCAGTTAATTGTTTTCCAACCCCCACCCCTCTCCTCCTCCCCCCCCCCAAGAAAAAAAAAGCTAAATCCCTCCCAATGTGTGGGAAAATACACCGTTTGAAAAAACGACCCACGTTTTTAAGAAGAACAAAACAAAATAGAACACGGATCTTTAGTTTTAACGTATAGTATCCATGCTTGTAATCAAAATGTTAAACCAAGTTCCAGACGAAAAAAATCAACATAAACCCGACGTCGCATCGACCCAACATGGCTAAATGCTTTCTTGTCTCTTTGAGTCGCATTAGCCAAATATTATTCACGGAGAAAGTCATATATTGATTGCGCGTTTTTCTAAATCATCTACAGGCTACACTTGCAAAATTTAATTTCAAGTCGCTTCTATTCTTTAAATATGTGTTCTCAAGACAAAAGGTTACATTTAACTTCTACTTTTTGAATCTGTTTTAGGTCCTGGATTGGCTGAAACCAATAAGGCACGTTTTCTACCCCAGCTGTGGAAAGCAATAAAAAACGTTTGCAAACCCGAAACAATGCTCAGGATCGAGCTTCTTGATGTAAGTATTATTCCGGTCATTTTGAGTATTATTGATCAATAGATCAACGCTATGGGGATTTTGGTTGGCTGCCCAACTTATGTGTTTTAAAATACTGTAATTCCAAAAAAAGAAAAGTTCTTGGTCTTGAGGTTGGCTCACATGTTTCCGTTCGGTACGATCGACTGAGTTAGGACACCTTGCGTTCAACTCCGATGAATTACATACACCTCAGTTGACATAGCTTTAGTACATTTTTGTTGCAAGCAGTAATAGTAAGGCAGTCGGTCGTACTCAAATTCAAATGTATGATTCCTGCTTTAGAGTCATGTTAAACACTGTCGCGCTTCTACGCTTTGATTGAGAGTGATTGAGAGATGGAAGTTACTGCAATGCCTGCAATAAATGTTTCAAGCCATTCGAAACACACAGGAATGTAATATAATTTAATTAAGAGAATTAAAACCTGAAAGGAACAAAAAATATAGCTCTCTCCTTTACGGTGCTTTGTGTTTGGCAATAACATTTGGTCGTTGTCTTTGTTTCTTTTTTTTTTCGAAAATTGATATAGGGTTTGTGAGGTCTTCGCTACCAAATAGTACTTGTGGTAGTAACGAAATGGTTATTATAGCGGCGGTGGCGATCTCTAATTACGAGACTTTGAACCTAGTAGCTCGGTCCCCGTATCTTTACGGCAAGGATTACGACGCGTAGGCTACACCGCTGCGGGCTTATTCAATAAAACCTTTTTCGTGTTAGTACTTTGCTAAATTGTCTTTCTGGAATATATACGAAAAACAGCGGTACTAGAGTGGTACACTGTCCAAACCGAATATCAGACACACCTATGATAACTACAATGTTCCCCATCAAAATGCCCCCGAGCCGGCAAGAGTCTTACCTGTCGAGTACGGGGTTTCAAAAACCGTAGTCGGGGAAGCGTCAGAGGGAGCCTCGGACGATAGGTTTGAATCTCGTCAATGCCGCTGGACGACTCCTCATGCAAAAGGGTTAGAAGATGCGAAACCACCACGCCCAACGGTCGTCTTTGCTTCCGAGAACATATACGTACGTGGATCACAGGGTGCAGGGTGAGGCCACCTAATAAGGTAACCTGTCTCTGCACAAGCGAGTTGTGACTCCCAGCGACGCGGCTGACCTTTCTTTTTCACAAGAGTTACGACGGACATCGGGGTAGAGGGGACCCCCAAAAACTCTCATAGGTCTCGTTTTTTTTGTTTTTTGTTTTTTTGCACTTTTTAGGTGATCTTAGACGTAATTATATAGCAAGTTGACAGAGTCCCTGCATCTTTTTTTATTTTTGTGCAAATAAAACCTCATTAAAGCGTAATTTGTCTGAAAGACAGATCATCCAACAAACAAAAAATATTTCATAACGATCGATTGCCGTAGGAAAATGTGATACAGAACAAGATATTCCTTATCGAATGGCAGCGTAAATTAATAGAACGAGAAAAGATTTTTTTTAAATTTTAAGTGCCCAGTGTAGACATGAAAATTTTACATACTGCTCTGCACTGCAATCATAGCCGTTCCGTTCCTAGCATAGTGAAGTAAAACACTAAACCAAGTAAAGCTCATAAGAAAAAAAAGTGCACTTCCAAAGGTTCTGCGTACGACGTTTAGAATGTTTTTGGCAGGGACCGTTATCAAGCTTCACTGCAAGTGCAACGTAAAGGCACACGCTAAACCCGCTTAGGCAGGGAAAAAAAACGTATGCGGATAAGAAATATTCAGAGCTTGCTGCGGTTGGTCATGCCACCAACTGCCTATTCTAAAAGCGCTAATAATAGGAAATTGAGCAATGCAAGCTGCGAGTAAAGCAACAGTGGAATCACCTTTACACTGAGATGCTGACAAGAATAAGTTAACTAAATTTATTCTTCAAAAATATGTTCCTCGGCTCAACTACCCCCTCAATGATCCTCTGCTTTTTAGTCGCTAATGCGTAAAGCATGGGCGTGTTTGTTTGTTTTTTTTGTGTGTGTGTGTGTGTGTGTTTTTTTTTTTTTATCTTCTAAGCGAATATTTTGAGAACAAGCGACGAATTACGTACGTCGATCGACGTTCGCCTTAAGCTTCGTGTCAGAACAGCCGCCATTGAGTACTCCGTGCACTAAGCGAAGGGGTCGCCGGGCAGAGTGCTGTGTTTGTTTGCTGCACGTTGGCTTCATAAAGCCGAGTCCTAAACCTAGATGATTCCGTACTTAAACAATACCGCCTAGACTAGATCACCCGTCAGCGATCTTATTGTGATATCGAGGAAGCAATGAAGTCGCGCTTCAACGTACCTTTGTACAGTGTAAAACGTTTCTATTAAAAAACGCATGTTTTATTAGCTAAACTATACTTCAGCTACGAACGACACTGGGGCTAAAAAAATTTACTTCTATCACAAAACAGCTCAGAACAGATTATGGGCCAGATGGTAGTGCTATGCAGGGAGAACTCTGAAGATAATATCAAAATACAACCTGGTGGCGCCTTGACTTTAATATCACCGGGCATTTTTTCGCTGGTCGCTGCGGCAAACTTGCCCGGCGATTAAAGTAACCGCAAAAGGTATTTTGAGGTCATGTGAGAGTGTTCATGGGGCTAGCACCTGCTGCAGTAAATGGCTGCCGTGTTTCCGTCCTTGCTTCTATTATCAAAGTCAGATTTCCAACGCATAAAACGGGTGAAGAGGCTTGAATTATAAGTAAAATGAGCGGCATTCGTGTGCTTTAAGAGACACATGTGAGGCCGTTTCTGGGGAAAATTGTGTTAAGCGAGAATTAAAGAACAAGACAGTCAAGACTTACGTCTCCTGAGCGACCAAATTGGCCGGAACCCCAGGTACTTTGCCCCTGCGGAGCCGGACCCGTTACCAAAGAACCCCTTTTGCACTTATTTTATACGCCATTTCAGTGTCCGCACAGATTACCAAACCGCCTGTGGGGCCTGATTTTGGTCCCTGGTACCCGGATGCTACCGGTGTTCTGCAGATATAAGTGTTTACAACGTTTTTCTTTGGGGCGAATCTGCCTGAATCTTAACGGGGCCCTGCAATCCTATTTAAGCGTCTACCTTTTTTGCGGTTTCCACGTCTCTTGGGGTTCGGGCAAGCCAGCGGGCACAGAGGAGTAACTAAATATCAATGCGTCATGTTTTAACCGGACGACGCGGAAACCTCTGCCACCTATGGGGGCGACCCGCGGTGTCAGAGCCGCTAAAAGCTTATTTTTAGTCGAAATACAAAATATAAGTCGCGCGAACCGTTTCAATTAGTTATAAAAGTAGTTTTTGTTCACTATTTTAAATCAGAAAAGAAACAAATGCAGTTTAGAAAGTACGTAAACAAGAAATGACCCGTCGACATACCGCCACCAAGCGGTGGAAAAGGCGGCGCATACCAGATAGAGGGTAGTAGGATCAGGCCCCGACGAGCGGCGAGCGTAGAAAGGTCCCGGATGTACGCGGCGGCGCTGCGGTCGTATGGACTGGAGGATCCGACCGCTTCCGAGCGTTCCCAAGGCCTTCGGCGGGCAGCTTTGGCTTGCGGTTTGGCCCTGTGGCGGTGTTGCATGCGCGAAGTGGCTCCCGTTCTGAACTGATCTTTACCCAGTGTTTGCTGACGTTTGTGGCCAATGAAGTGTCATGCCGAATCAGTGTTTAATCGCGCAGCAAACGCAATGCGAGCCGCCCTGGCTGCTCGCTTCATACAGCCTAGCCAGAACGTGCTTCAGTGGCGCCCTCTCGAGCCGTCGACACGGAGTGCGGCAGCCGTGAGCGCTCGCTGAACTCACTACCCCTCCTCTAGTTCACGGCCACTCAAGCAACCAAGGACGTCATGAAGGAGGGTATTTTTCGCTTGTTTTTGTAATTTTAATATCCTATAACTTTCGAATAGAGCGAAATTCGAGAAGAGTTTATGTTACTACGTTCAGTGCGCTCAGGTTCGGTGAAAATCAAAAACCAGTAAAAAAAGGCCTTGCAGGGCTCCTTTAAGCTGCACAGCCCACGTGTCAGCGCTGCAGGTAGGGTCAGCAGTGCGACGCAAGCACAGAGTGGAGGGAACAACGTCACGGGCGTTCGGCGTCGGGTCAGTTTCGGTTTGAAGCCGTGTGCATGGATGACATTTCTCGCTAAGTGGCGTAACTTCAAAATTTTGAAGTGTTTAAGAAAAATATCAAGTAATGGGTAAACTAGTCTGAGATCGAGCGTGAATCTAACAACTACATTATGCCCCTTCCCCCTTTAAAACGTTACTCAAAACGTTGTAATTATTCAGTTACATAATATTTCGATTTCCAAAATAACTAAGTACGAGAGCATCATCAACGCTCGTCGCCCCGAGAAAAACAGCTGAACCATCGACACCACACAAATTATTTTACCATCCCACCAATACAATCCCCGGCAGTTATAAATGAATGATTATTTTTATTAATAATGATTTGTTTTATTTCAAGAGACAATTTTTGTTTAGATTTCGCCAAGGCTCTTGAATATTTTTTTTTAAATATATTGTTGTATTATATATATATATATATATATATATATATATATATATATATATATATATTGTGACGAAGAGAAGGTCTACGGTGCGTTTCGGAAAAACTCCGAGGCTGAGGGAAGACGAGGAGGAAGAGGCTCGTTCGGGCAGAGCGCGCGATTAGCTGAATGGACCTTTTGAGCGGATATGTGCTGCCACCTAGACATGCGACTGGAGTTCCGAGACTAAGGGGCAAGAAAACAACGCGCGTCCAGGGCCTCTCCCAGCCGTTCCACGCCCAAGGCCGTCGGCTACATCCTGTTAACCCATTGAGGCCCTGTGACCTAGATACTGGCTCCTAAACTCGCCTTTGTCCCCATCGTGCGTAATCTTCTGCCCCGAGTCGACCTGAAAAACCATCCTCCCTCTCTGCTCGGCCAGAAGGAAGAGAGAGGATACTGAAGCCGTTTACTCTCGAACCGATGTTTCTACAAAAGGTCCATTCCCAACGGCCTTTCTCTCAACCTGGCTACCACACTGTAAATAATAAACCCCATCAGTTTGTAACATCGTTTCCTTACAATTGGTGGAGGTGCGGGTTTCCCCAACTATCCGGACTTCACTCGCAAGTGTTCCTGCGTCCTGGACCACTGAAATCGATGCGACGCCACGGGATATCACGCCAAGGAGCCTCGGACGATGCAGCGCAGGACACCGCTTCTGACCAGGCACCTACTGTTGCAGGTGCAACCACTATCCTGTGCGCCGGAGCCCTCCGTCAGCGGGACCCGAAGCTCTTCAGCGGGATCGGTGACGATGACATTGAGGACTGGTTGGAGTCAGTTGAAAGGGTGAGCCTCCACAACAAATGGGATGACATCGTCAAGCTCAATAACGTAATTTTTTATTTGACCGACGTTGCGAAACTATGGTATACCAACCATGAGTCAGAGCTGGTGACCTGGCCCGAATTCAAAGCAAAGATCCAGGAAGTATTTGGGAAGCCTGCCCAGAGGAAGCTCGTCGCGAAGAGGGCATTGGCATCACGCACCCAACTGCACGATGAAAGCTTCGTTAGCTACATCGAAGATGTCCTTAAGTTGTGCAAGCGTGTTGACACCCACATGACCGAAGATGAAAAACTGAAGAACATCATGAAAGGCATTGCCGAAGATGCTTTTCAGATCCTTGTCGTCAAAGCGCCAGCGACTGTCTCTGAAGTCATCGACATCTGCCAGAACTTCTCTGAGCTGCGCCTTCAGCGTTTGCCAGCCAAACGCAAACTGGAACCCCCGCAGAGCTGGCCAGCCTGACAACTGCAATCGAAGGCTCCGTCGACAAATGGGCCGAGCTCCGATGCGTCATTCAAGAGATCGTACGTGACGAAGTGGCTCGCCAATTAGGAAAGCCTTCGACCGCTCCGGAGTCCTTTATCTCACCTTCGATCAGAGCACTAATTCAGGATCAAGTCACAGCCGCGATCCCTTGCACCGTTAGGCCGCCCGCCGCGTCACCGCCGCTTGTGCCTCAGGTGCCTACGTATGCCGAGATGGTAACACGTCCGGTACCCGCTCGAGTCTTCCAACCACAGCCGCCATTTTCTCCTCCTCGCTGGCAAGCACGCAGGGCTGACCTTTGGAGGACGCCAGAAAATCGTCCTATTTGCTTTTCATGTGGATACGTTGGACATATCGCCCGTTTTTGTCGCCGTGGAAACTCCGAGAGTTACGCCGCCCCACCGCAAGCACAGTATCAACCAGCTTTCGGTTCTGGTCGCCGCAGTGATGAGTATTCATCCCAAGATTACGTTGGACCACAACCACGGCAAAGGCAAGGTAGATCTCCATCTCCCAGGCGGCGTTCGCTGTCTCCCCTGCGACCACGTACTACATCGCCCATTGCAGAGGGAAACTGCTAGGAGCAGTTCCAGAGGCGAGAACTGCAAATCCTTTCACATCTTTAAGTCCTCGTCCAGTTACCCGAAATATGATAGATGTAGTTATTGACGGTTTGTGCACTCAAGCATTAATTGACACCGGCGCCGCAGTGTCAGTTCTTCGTGCTGACCTTTGTCGTAAGTTGAAGAAAGTTACAACCCCGTTTTCTGGTCGCCCCTTTAAAGCTGTTGGTGCACAAAACATTGTCCCTGCCGGTGTCTGTACAGCACGTATTGTCATTCAAGAAGTGTGTTACTGTGTCGAATTTCTGGTGTTGTCTTCCTGCTCTCATGACGTCATTCTTGGGTGGGACTTTTTAAAAGCAACAGAGGCTGTTATCGACTGTGGACGTGCCGAAGTAGATTTCGCTGAAATCCACCTTCCCGACGACAACATTGCTGTGGACACGATCAAATTATCCCTCCTTGATGACGTACGAATTCCTCCATTTTCGTCTGTTCCTTTACCGATTCAATCATCCAGAGTCTCGGCGTCTCCTCTAATGGTCTCCCCTTCCGCAGTTTTTTTTCGTAAGACAGGTATCCTTGTCCCTTTTTCTCTGCTTCGCCTTGACAATGGCACCGCATTTCTTATGGCTTTAAATATGTCTTCTCTTCCAATAATGCTTCCTGCAGATGAAGTGGTTGCTTTCGCTGAGCCATACGAAGCTATCGAAGTATTTGATTTCGATAATTCTCTTTCTGAATGTTGTTGTCCATTAGCCCCGCAGCGAGAGGACGAGGACCAGTTCTTGTTAGCGACCATAGATAGCCACCTTGATTCGTCCCAAAAGACCTCAATTCTCGCCGTTCTACGCAAGTTTAGCTCCATATTTGATCGCCCGCAATCCACCTTGGGACGTTCCACGTCGGTAGTTCACCACATCGATACCGGCAACGAGAATCCCCTACGTCAACGCCCATACCGAGTTTCAGCGTCTGAACGAAGCGTCATCGAGAACCAGGTCACCGACATGCTTGACAAAGGTGTCGTCACGCCCTCTACGAGTCCATGGGCGTCACCAGTCGTCCTTGTCAAGAAAAAGGATGGCACCATAAGATTTTGTGTTGACTACCGGAGATTAAACAAGATCACCCGAAAAGATGTATACCCAATGCCAAGAATCGACGATGCCCTCGACTGCTTACACGGAGCTGAGTACTTTTCTTCTCTAGACCTCCGTACAGGCTATTGGCAAATTCCTATGGCCTCCAACGATCAAGAAAAAACAGCTTTCATAACACCCGATGGCCTGTACCAGTTCACCGTCATGCCCTTCGGCTTATGCAACGCGCCGGCAACATTCGAACGTATGATGGATGCAGTGTTGCGCGGCCTCAAGTGGAAAATATGCCTATGTTATTTAGACGACGTAGTAATATTTTCAAACACGTTTGAGCAGCACCTGCGTCGCCTAACCGCCGTATTGTCTTGTCTCAGCAACGCCGGCCTTCAGCTCAACGCAAAAAAATGTCGATTTGCAGCACGGCAAATTAAAGTGCTTGGCCATCTCGTGTCCAAAGACGGCGTTCAACCCGACCCTAGCAAAATTCAGGCCGTTTCCGACATGCCCAGGCCATCCACTCAAAAAGAAATTCGAAGTTTTCTTGGACTTTGTTCCTATTTTCGACGTTTTGTACGCGGATTTGCATCCATAGCGGCACCCCTGCATGATCTTCTAAAGAAATCCTCACACACATTTCCTTGGACATCGCAGTGCGAGGCTGCTTTTAACCAGCTCAAAAATATTTTAACATCTGCCCCGATACTTCGGCATTTTGATCCTACTGCCCCAACAGAACTTCGTACTGATGCCAGTGGCTTTGGGGTTGGAGCTGTGCTCGCACAAACCAAGCCAGGATTCGGCGACTACGTTGTCGCCTATGCAAGCAGGGCTCTCACAAAACCAGAAAAAATTACACCGTAACTGAAAAAGAATGCTTGGCAGTCGTCTGGGCAGTTACCAAGTTCCGCCCATATCTTTATGGTCGAAAATTCAACGTTGTGACCGACCACCACGCGCTTTGCTGGCTGTCATCTCTGAAAGATCTCACGGGACGCCTTGGTCGATGGATGCTGCGGTTGCAAGAGTACGACTTCGTTGTTCTGTACAAATCCGGCCGCAAACATGGCGACGCCGATGGTCTCTCTAGATGTCTCCTGCACTCTGAACCACCAGACCTACCTGACACTGATGAAGACCCTATCACCTTATCGGCGTTAAACATTGTCGACATGGAGCAAGAACAAGCAAGAGATCCTTGGATATCTAAAATTGCGACTGTTGTCAGAGGCCCTGCATCTTCCCCAAACCGCTCACTACGCAGACAGTCCAAGCATTTTCGCATTCGAAATGGCCTTCTCTACCGGCGCAACTATTCGCCCGAAGGCTGCCATTGGCTTCTTGCCATTCCCCGTCAGTTGCGACGTGAGGTTTTAGAATGCCTTCACAACGACCCAACATGTGGTCACGGAGGTCTACTCAAGACCTACAATCGGGTACGCTCACGGTACTACTGGCCAGGGCTTTATGGAAGCGTCCAAAAGTTTTTGAAATCGTGCCTCCAATGCCAACGCCGTAAGCGGCCTTTACATTCATCTCAAGGCCTGCTTCAACCCATTCCGTGCCCAGAACGACCATTCGACCGTGTCGGAATAGATCTTTTTGGCCCACTTCCTCACTCCTCCTCTGAAAATCGCTGGATCATCGTCGCCATTGATCACCTAACGCGTTATGTTGAAACCGCTGCTTTGCCTACCGCCACAGCGGAAAATGTGGCCAACTTTTTCTTGAACCAGGTTGTTCTCCGTCATGGTGCCCCGAAAGAACTCCTAAGTGACCGCGGAACTGTGTTTCTTTCTAAAATCATCCAAGAGGTCTTGCGAGCTTGCAGTGTCATACATCGAACAACATCACCGTATCATCCGCAGACCAATGGCATGACCGAACGCTTCAACAGAACACTCGCCGATATGCTCGCCATGTACATTTCCCCCGATCATCGTAATTGGGACAAGGTTCTTCCGTTCGTAACTTTCGCCTACAATACCGCCGTTCAAAGCACTACTCAATTTTCACCATTTTTCCTTCTTTACGGGAGGCAGGTCTCTTCAACATTAGATCGCTTGTTACCCTATTCACCCGATCATTCTGAATGCCTTCCACTCGCCGAAATGAGAGGTCATGCTGAACAATGCCGCCAGCTAGCACGAGCACGCACTACACACCTGCAAGGACAACAAAAACGCCGCCACGATGATACATCTCACCCAACTTCTTTCACACCCGGCGATCTCGTCCTTTTGTGGATTCCACAACGCCAACCCGGTCTCTCCGAGAAACTGTTCTCAAACTACACAGGCCCATATCGCGTGCTTCGTCAGACCTCAGCTGTTAACTACGAAATCGAGCCGCTCTCGCCACCTGCCGATCGCCGCCGACGTTCTCGTGAAACGGCCCATGTCAACCGCCTTAAACTCTACTGTCCCCCTACTGACCACACCTAATACCAACTTCGCCAGAATGGCTATCTCTACGAAGGGGGCATTGTGACGAAGAGAAGGTCTACGGTGCGTTTCGGAAAAACACCGAGGCTGAGGGAAGACGAGGAGGAAGAGGCTCGTTCGGGCAGAGCGCGCGATTAGCTGAATTCCCAACGGCCTTTCTCTCAACCTGGCTACCACACTGTAAATAATAAACCCCATCAGTTTGTAACATCGTTTCCTTACAATATATATA